>JXWZ01004278.1:0-33305 GCA_000956215.1 Anopheles farauti No. 4
CACATTGATTACAGAAAGCGTATAAGCAAAATTGTATAATAATAAGAATATTATCAAACAAATTGGTAAAAAAATCAAAAGTTTAAGGAAAAATAACACAAAATTGTAAGATCTGAGATGCAGCAGGAGGGCAGAAGTGATTTGTTATAGTGCACTTCAAGAATCCACATCCAAGAGTCTATGGATCCACATATTGATCCATGCTGCGAAAAGAACGATGAGAACCGAAGATACTACAGCCACTCGCTTCCTCTCAACGTGCACCGCGTGATGGCTGTGCACTTTATGGCCGTCCAGGTGGTCGTAAAAGTGTACACAATTTACATACAAAACCGGAGCCAAACGTGAAACGCAGAAAGCTTTCAATCACATTTCTTTCGAGAGGAAGCAATTTTGCGGAGGGAAAATATCTGTGACGCGCAGACGGGTATGCCATCAGCGGTGTTAGCTGATTTTTTTACTTCGTACCCGGATTCGTTCACAACCATTTCCTTCCGCTGACACCTGGTTCCATCTTTCGTCTTTCAAACCACACCCCTCAAATGAGGTGCATAGATGAAGGATCCACAGAGCACACTGGGATGATTTATGAGATTGTCATGGAAGCCAAAGCGAATCGAGCGAGCCTCTCGTATGCTGGTAATATTCCCATTGCCCACCGGCAGTTAATGTGATAAAAATTATTCGCGTCCTGTTTGCCTCACTATCGAAGTGACAATTTTGCGCGCCATTTTCAGTTCAACGTCAGAATTAATTATGTTATGTATGATTTACGTGTCAGTTTGAGCAAAACGCTTTAATTTTAAAAAAATATGTAACTGAATCTGGATTTCCCCGTACAGCTGGAATCATCACCGGCCGTTCAAAGCAGAGTCTACAAAATCGCATTCGTTCTCATACAGAACCCATTTTCTCGGCTTAATCTACTTTCAGGGAAACGATTCGGTAGTAAGTGCAGCGTACCTTAGCGATGTGAAGATTGCATCCTGTCTTCCTCCGAATATCGTATCGCAAAGTCAAAAATACTTTCCCAATTTTTAATACTGCGTGTTTCTTGCTGTTTCGTTCCTCTGTGTCTTTCGTTGCCTGGCCTGGCATTCATGTTTCATGTTTCGTTCTGTCATTACTCTCTATTTCTACTTCCTTTTCGCCTGTGTCACTCTTTTCTTTCCAAATCTTATTACACCTCTTTGCACTTTACATCTCTAGTGTACGCTTACTACATCTAATCTTTTCGTTCTATTCAATGATCATTATGTTCTTCAACATAGCTCATAACCTACATTATACTACAACTTCTAATTGGCTGTTTGAATTTAAATACTAGTGTTTCTTCTGATTCAAAATTTTGATATCATTTGATTAACAAATTGGTTTGAGTTTTGGTTTATTCTAAATTTTACCTTTTAAACATTTCTCTAATCATTCCATCATCTATTTCAATCTAGACTGTACTATCCTCATTACGCTCGCTCTTGAATGGGAACGAATGGTGTTTTAGGGTGACAACATAACGCTGAAGAAACAATTCCACACCTTTCCCCATTGTACATAGTATGCAAAGCGGCAATGGGTCAATTCTATTTCCCGTGCGTTGCATGAGTTCGTGTGTGCTATATGATTTTTTCGTGGAATGCAAATCCCAGTTAGGCTCGAATACAAATGTGTGGACTATACAGACATTATATAATACGAGATTTTAAACCAATAATTATTCGAATTATTAATAAGCAGGAAAGTTTAAAGTTCGTCCCCAATACAGAGATCATTCAAAACTGATATGTCTCTTTAAAAAACATCGTGTAGATTAAACATAATTATAGCACTGAGTGTATAGAACAACTGTGATCCCAACCATTTTGTATATATTCGACATGACAAGTTGCATGACTTGCACGTTCTGTACCTACTATCTGAATCGAGATTCCACTTCCCCTTTGGATGCCATTGCATGTTTTTATATTTGCACCAGCATAACATCGACTCCTGGGAAACTGTTAGAATCGCATACTGCACCAACACCTATAGAAGTGTCAAAAAAACCCGCACCCACACTCAGGCACAAGAATTGATACTAGCAGTGTTAACTCAAGTAGACTAGAACGTTTTAAAGTGTTTGGCCTTTGGAATGGAATGATATTACCGTTAATTAACCCAAACATGCGAATGAAACACCGTTCAACAAGCTCTTCTACAACTGAAATGTTAACACCTACAACAGCGCTGCTCTATGAGCACGTCGCTTCGATGTCTTGCGAATGGCGTTTTTCCTGTCTTCATGAGACTACAGCTCAGTATCGCACTAAAATGTTCTTTTTTCTTATCGATTCCCTCCCCTAACCAATAATGTCTCATCGGTAAACATGAACAGGGCAAGGGCACCGGTTCTGGACATCGCACGTTGCTGTACGGCAATGCCATCCTGTTACGTCACAACAACAGTGATATGGTAAGATATTTCACAAAACGATATGGTTTGATGTCTGCCAAAAGCTTCGAGGTTCTGTGTAAACTTTCGTCCACATCTTGCTTCGTTAGTGAATCACAGTTGCTAATGTTGAATGCCAAAAATCCACTTGCATCGTTTGCATAATTCTGGCAACCTGTTGGTGTTCTATTATTAGACCATGCTAGCCAGCAACGAGAAAATTATTAATTGTTCCTTTTCGTACGCATACACAGTACCTGGCCTGTCTGTCGACTTCGTCCTCGAACGATAAGTTGTCGTTTGATGTCGGTCTGCAGGAGCACAGCCAAGGTGAAGCCTGTTGGTGGACCGTACATCCAGCCAGCAAGCAGCGTTCGGAGGGTGAGAAGGTCCGTGTCGGTGATGATCTTATTCTGGTGTCCGTCGCTACCGAACGATATTTGGTAAGTGCTGCCACGTAGCCTGATACCGTAGCGTCGCCAGTGCCAGTAATATTCACCTTGCACCTTGCATCCACAGCACACGACCAAGGAAAACGATCTGTCGATCGTGAATGCTAGCTTCCATGTCACGCACTGGAGTGTGCAACCGTACGGCACGGGTATTTCGCGCATGAAGTACGTTGGTTACGTTTTCGGTGGCGATGTACTTCGGTTCTTCCACGGTGGTGACGAGTGTCTGACGATACCGAGTACATGGAGCTTAGACCAGGGACAAAAGTAAGCACACTTCGGACGATTGTAATAATAGGTAGATGGCGCTGACGAAAATCTTTCATACTGTAGCATCGTCGTTTACGAAGGCGGCTCTGTGATGTCGCAGGCTCGTTCCCTGTGGCGCCTCGAGCTGGCCCGCACCAAATGGGCCGGTGGCTTCATAAATTGGTCCCATCCGATGCGCATCCGTCACCTTACGACCGGCCGCTACCTGGGAGTCAATGAAAATAACGAGCTGATTCTGATGAGCCGTGACCAGGCTACGACCTCGCAGACCGCGTTTGTCCTGCGCCTGGAAAAGGATGACCAGAAGGTGGTGCTCGAGGACAAGGATCTGGAAATCATCGGCGCCCCCATCATCAAGTACGGTGACTCCACCGTCATCATGCAGCACTACGAATCGGGCCTTTGGGTCAGCTACAAGAGCTACGAGACGAAAAAGAAAGGCGTCGGCAAGGTCGAAGAGAAGCAGGCGATCCTGCATGAGGAGGGTAAGATGGACGATGGGCTTGACTTTTCCCGCTCGCAAGAGGAGGAATCGCGTACGGCTCGTGTTATCCGCAAGTGTAGCAGCTTGTTTACTAAGTTTATCAGGTAATTACAACTATTTTTGTATTCATTCCATTATACCTTTCAAATTTTACTTTAAACTTATAACGCAAACCTTTGATACTATAATCAAAATATAAAATTATTTTGGTTTTCTTCTTTTCAATTAAATTCCTATGCGATCAATCTTGTCACTATACAGCTTACCATACTGATATTACTACCAACACCAATTAGTCACACATTTTACACAGAGAATAACACTCTGATCTACTTAGATTGTTCCAAATTTAGACACGACGCAAGCGAAAGCGTATATGATGAAGTCGTCAAAATAACATGACATACAGAATTATGCGTTGAATTTTGCGGTGAATATGCCAACATGAATATTAAAGGTAGTGAGAGATTTTACAGAAGGAGTACATTTTCCTAGTATACATTCCACGCATTACAATTTGAAAATATTCTGATTTTATTACTTAGGTCCTTATGTTTCTGTAGGGTAAGATTTTTCGTTTACGATAAAAAAAGATTTGCTCATGAATTGATAATGCAGTATCTTTTGAAAGGATAGAATATGATGGAGGGGTAAAAAACTATTATTTTTAATTAAATGTATCATGGGCTACATGTGACGAATGTGTATGATATCACACCATTGCATCAACGTAAACCGTTTTACTGTTTTATTTTCTTCCCAGTGGCCTTGAAACACTGCAAGAAAATCGCCGGCACTCGATTTTTCTGCAGACCGTCAACCTGGGCGAGATGGTAATGTGCCTGGAAGATTTGATCAACTACTTCGCACAACCCGAGGACGACATGGAGCACGAGGAGAAGCAGAACCGTCTACGTGCATTGCGCAACCGGCAGGATCTGTTCCAGGAGGAGGGCGTGCTAAATCTTATCCTCGAAGCGATCGACAAAATCAACGTCATCTCATCGCAGGGTTTTTTGGCTTCGTTTTTGGCCAACGACGAGAGCGGACAGAGCTGGGACATGATCTCTGGATATCTGTACCAGCTGCTGGCAGCAATCATCAAGGGCAACCACACGAACTGCGCCCAGTTCGCCAACTCCAACCGCCTGAACTGGCTGTTCTCGCGACTTGGTTCGCAAGCTTCGAGTGAAGGATCCGGTATGCTGGATGTGTTGCACTGCGTGCTCATCGACTCGCCGGAGGCGTTGAATATGATGCGGGACGAACACATCAAAGTGATTATCTCGCTGCTGGAAAAGCACGGACGCGATCCGAAGGTATTGGACGTGCTGTGTTCGCTTTGCGTCGGTAACGGCGTTGCCGTACGATCGTCGCAGAACAACATTTGCGACTTTCTGCTACCGGGCAAGAATCTGCTCCTGCAAACAGGGCTCGTCGACCATGTGGCCAGCATTCGGCCGAACATTTTTGTTGGTCGCGTCGAAGGATCGGCCATCTACCAGAAGTGGTACTTCGAGGTGACGATGGATCACATCGAGCAGATGACACACATGACACCTCATCTGCGTATCGGTTGGGCCAATACGGCTGGTTACGTGCCGTACCCAGGCGGGGGCGAAAAGTGGGGCGGCAACGGTGTTGGTGACGATCTGTTCTCGTACGGGTTTGATGGTATGTTTTTCTGGTCCGCCGGACGACGTACCTGTGTGGTGCCGCGAGAAATCTCGGAGCCGTTCATTAAGAAGGGTGACGTGATTGGTTGCACGCTCGATTTGAGCGTTCCCATCATTCGTTTTACGTTCAACGGTGAGCCGGTGCAGGGTTGCTTCACCGACTTCAACCTGGACGGTATGTTCTTCCCCGTGATGAGCTGTTCGTCGAAGTTAAGCTGTCGCTTCCTGTTTGGTGGTGACAACGGTCGGCTGAAGTTCAATCCCCCAGCGGGCTTCTCGCCGCTTGTGCAGTGCCTTATGCCACACCAGAACCTTAGTCTCGATCCGTGCTTCTACTTCGGTAATCTCAACAAGAACGTACTCGCCGGTCCGTGGCTCGTGGAGGACGATTCAGCGTTCGTGCCGAAGCCGGTCGATACGTCCACCGTCACGCTACCTTCGTCGGTCGAAACGATTCGGGACAAGCTGGCCGAAAACATTCACGAAATGTGGGCTCTGAACAAGATCGAAGCTGGCTGGACCTGGGGCGAACGTCGGGACGACGTGTACCGCATTCATCCGTGCCTGACATCGTTCGAGAAGCTACCAGCGGCCGAAAAGCGGTACGACTGTCAGCTAGCCGTGCAGACACTCAAAACGATCCTAGCACTTGGATACTACATCTCGATGGATAGACCACCGGCACGCATCCGTCCAATCCGTCTACCGAACGATCCGTACATGCAGGGCAACGGATATAAACCGGCACCGCTCGACCTGAGTGCCGCCGTGCTTACGCCCAAGATGGAGGAGCTGGTGGACCAGCTGGCGGAGAACACTCACAACCTATGGGCGAAGGAGCGCATCCAGCAGGGATGGACCTACGGTTTGAACGAAGACTCCGAAAATCTGCGCAGCCCACATCTGGTGCCATATTCTAAGGTCGATGAAGCGATCAAGAAGGCAAACCGCGACACCGCGTCCGAAACCGTGCGCACGCTGCTTATCTACGGCTATAATCTGGATCCGCCGACTGGTGAGGCCAACGAGGCGTTGGCAGCGGAAGCTTTGCGTCAAAAGTTTGCGGCCTATCGTACGTACCGCGTAGAACGAACGTACGCCGTTACTTCGGGAAAATGGTACTTTGAATTCGAAGTTCTCACCGCTGGTCCAATGAGGGTAAGTGTCGGACTATGAATTTGGTACATTTTCGGTTGCACTCGAAGCGCATCATTTTCGTACACATTCGAATTATTGCTTACTACTAATGCTTATATTCTCCTTTTTGGCTAGGTTGGTTGGGCTAGAGCTGATTGTAATCCTGGCACGATGCTTGGAAGCGATGATGCTTCCTGGGCTTTTGATGGATACAATGTAAGTAGAATCTATGGTAACGATTGACTTCGTTACATCAACCGATACACGAAATTCATGGAGCTACTGATGCTCTGTCGAAATATTTCACTCCACTCATGCACACATACATGTTTACCTGGGTGAATGGTTTCCTCGCATTAAAACACACAGCTCTATAAGTCGATGTGTAAAGCAGCGCTAAGCATTACATTGCTGTTTTACGGTAGTTAGCAGTGCAATTCAACTATTCTGACCACCATTTCCGATTCAACTTTTATCAATCCACTACTCCCGATGCAATCGATGTGCGCGTCCTGTTCGATTATTCCCTGCTGCACCGTCCCGTATGACGCACATACCTTACACCACTTCTTACGGCGATCCGGATTTCATATCCAATCTATCCCCGAAACCGGTGTGCATCAGGCACGTAAGATGCATTTACATACGCTCGAAGACTTTGGTAGACGCTATAAGATCGGAGACATCATCGGTTGCTTCATAAACGTCTACGAAAAGAGCATGAGTAAGCTAGTGTGCGACGCGTAAAATGGCGCTCGGTAGCGTGTATGCGTGTTGGTTTTTTTTACTTTTACTTGATTTCCTTTCGTTCCGTTTCTACTACATAACTACACGTTGCATATCGTTGCTGTCCTCCAATTGTCCAGGCCTATCAAAATTTTCTAAGAATATTTATGTGTATGTTTTAACTAGCCTCAAGCAGCAAACTGTTCTGGTTTGATATCATACACACTATTCTCATATTGTTAATCTCTCTATCGTCTATGTTAGATGTCGATTTATCGATTGATTACACGGACAAGCGCAAAGTATGCTGGCATCATTCACTGATCACCCATCAAAGTGTAGTTATTTACTCTTTGTTGAACATGCGTCTTCAAACTACCTTGTGTTAATTTACACACATTACATGAAACATGCATTTGTTTCTTGTTTCGATATTTTTACCACAGAGAAATCTATGTTCACGAAAAAAGCACCTCACCGAGCGTTTAGTTTCAATCAAAGTTTAATCCAGTATTGACGAGTGGGTTTACTTTAAAAAAAAATCGATAGAATCCGTTCCGGAAATTATCTTCGTTGGAGAAAAAACATCTTCCATTTTCTGAATTATGTTTTCTTTCTCTCTTTCTCTCTTTCTCTCTTTCTGTAACTCTCTTTTTCTATTCTCGTTTCCATCGCTTTCCTCTACTATTCACCTATCCGACTGTGTTGAATTCTGTATCAACACTCCCCCGTATCCAAAACACATCTGCGCGGTCATCTAAAACTTGATGGTCATATAAATTTACAATTTTATAAAAATAAATTTTTCAACACGCAACATACTGGCATCATCGGCACACGCTGGGGATATCGGAACAAACACATTATCCATACCAACCCGATCTGTTTCATGTTGCGTTCGTGCCCACTGTACTAATAATTGCGTCCTTCATTCCTTGTATTGACATGTTAAACTGCGACACCGACCAACCCCGTCAACGCCACTGAATCTAATTGTTTCAAAATCCAAAAAAAAAACGATACCTTACCTCTCTTCCGATCAACGCAAAATTTATCACCCAACCCTGGTGGTACGGGTGGATGGGTTCATATTTTCGCAAAATCGTTAACGAACCTGTGAACTGTTAACAACAAACCAGGAAGAGAAAGTGTCCGGCGGTGCAACGGAGTCGTTCGGCAAACAGTGGGTACCAGGCGATATTGTCGGTGTATTTCTTGACTTAGTGGATCATACGATCAGTAAGGAATCATTATCAAATTCTAGAACGACATACTAATCGCTTCTATTTTACAAACGACATTTTTATTTTATATTGTACGTAACAAACAATAGTTTAATTTCGGCTTATTGCATCGGTATGACGTTTCGCTATTTATGCCATTTTAACAGCTTTTTACTCTTATTGCCATATATATTGAACACGACACGTACGTCAAAAGTACTATCAATATGTACAGAACCATTATCTTAGACTAGGGCAAAAAGGTCTTCAAGATGATGTCTACTCACTGAACCTGAACGCTAATCCTTGAACGACACTCAATCGATACGATAAGCAACATGTTTTTTTATCGCTTCCAAGCTTATTTCGAAAAATGTCTTTTTATTTTGCCATACTTAGATGCCATTATATCAACAATCAGTTCTAATTTGGTTCAAAGAAATAAGCTACTATACCACCATTGTAATTATACATAGCATACATATCTCTTAAACTGCACAATTAGCATGGTGTTTATTACATTAACGTAATGCAAATAAAAACTTCATCCACAATAGTTGCTTCTCCTTTTGATTCGAACATACGTAGCGAATAGAACATGGACATTATCCGTGGCATGTGATAAGTACAACGCATGAACTTTACAACGTAACACTGCGATTAGGATTATGGTACGATTCTACTAATTTCTAACGAACGATGCACAATAACACTATTTGTGACTAGCTACTCTATATTTGTATATAACAATCTTATTCCACTTTCTGTCTAACAAGCAATTTCTTCAAAATCCGAGAATTGTCGAAGACTAATATTATTCCGTTTCGTGCTAGGTTTCTCATTGAACGGAGAGTTACTGATGGATGCGCTCGGCGGTGAGACGACGTTTGCGGATGTAACCGCACCGGAAGGAGTTGGATTTGTGCCAGCATGTACTATCGGTGTACGTATTTTACGATTCCGGAATTGTAACAGAGCATAACCAGTTAAGAATCGATTTGCAATTTTCCTTTCGTACAGATCGGTCAGAAAGCACGTGTTGTTTATGGCCAAGATGTGGACTCTCTGAAATGGTTCACTACCTGTGGTTTGCAGGAAGGCTACGAACCGTTCTGTGTGTAAGTGTAAACCTCCGTATACAACTTCGCTAGTTGGGCTTTATTTCTTATGAAACTTTTTTTTGTTGTTGCCAGCAACATGAAACGCCCTGTTACTCACTGGTATACGAAGGATCAACCGATCTTCGAAAACACAGATGAGATACCGGAGTGTAAGATTGACGTCACACGTATCCCGGGCGGTGCGGATACACCGCCTTGCATGAAGATCTCGCACAACACGTTCGAGACGATGGAAAAAGCCAACTGGGAATTTTTGCGTTTGTCGCTCCCGGTAACGTGCGCTAATACTTTCATTAGGTAAGAAAGTGCACTACGTCTTCAGCAAGGTATGAATCATACAATAAATATAATTGTTCGTAACCACAGTGAGCAGGAGAAGACACGCCGCTGGGACGAGATACGCATGCGTCAGCATCGCCTGATGACGGAGGTGGACCATTCCGCACCGGCACACTTCGATCATATCATGCGCAGTGGCTTCACGATGAATGATATCAAGGGTCTGCATCGAAACTACTCCGAAGATGCAGCGGAAGCCGACGAGATGATGCGCAATGGACCGCGCCGTCCGTCGCGCCATCAATCACGCGGTGGCCTTAGCCCACCTGGCATCGAGATCAATGGTGAAGCAACGAGTGACGGTGAGCTGAACGCTTATTCCGACAACGAGCTGGACGGTGTGGGTGATGAGCGTAAAAAGCGCGGCCGTAGTCCGTTCCGGTTGTTCGGTAAAAAGCGCGATCAGAGCAAGGACAAGCTGAAGGATCGTCGCACACCGGAACCTGAGCCACGAAAGAGCAATTTGAAGGTAGCGCAGCGTGGTCAAGCAACGCGGCTGTCGAACAGTGATCTGCGCGCGCAACCACCGATGGTTCCCGAACGCAAAGGAATGGGTAGTCCGCAGGTCGAATCTTTCGGCAACGAAGTATACGACGCGGAGTGTCTGCGTTTGATCAACGAATACTTCTACGGTGTACGCATCTTCCCCGGGCAGGATCCGACCCACGTTTACGTCGGCTGGGTGACAACGCAGTACCACGTGCACAGCAAGGAATTCGGCCAGAACAAGGTGCGCCATGCTGCGATCTACGTGGAGGACGAGAACGAAAAAACCATCGAAATGTAAGCATTTAGTGTTGGAAGACAATATAACTTAACTTACGATTGGATTGCTTGCTGCTTTCAGTGTCAACCGTCAATCGTGCTACATGGTACGAGCGGACGAACTGTTCAACGAAGTTACCCAAGACTCTTCGGGCAAAGGTGCTTCTCAGGGTATGTTTGTAGGCTGCTTCGTAGATACGGCTACCGGTACGATCCGGTTTACATGCGAGGGTAAGGAAACTTCGCACGTCTTTTTAATGGAGCCCGACACCAAACTCTTCCCGGCCATATTCGTGGAGGCTACGAGTAAGGAAATCCTTCAAATTGAGCTCGGTCGCACACCGACTACCTTGCCACTGTCGGCGGCCGTTCTGCCCACGAGTGACAAGCATATCAACCCCCAGTTCCCACCGAGACTGAAGGTCCAGTGTTTGAAACCGCATCAATGGGCCCGCGTACCCAACACGGCCTTACAGGTGCATGCGCTAAAGTTGTCCGACATTCGCGGTTGGTCGATGCTATGCGAAGATCCGGTCTCAATGCTAGCGCTCCACATCCCCGAGGAGGATCGTTGCATCGACATACTGGAGTTGATTGAAATCGATCGACTGCTTCAGTTCCATGCGCACACGCTAACACTCTACTCAGCGCTCTGCTACCAGTCGAACTACCGTGCCGCACATGCGCTTTGCTCGCATGTCGATCAGAAGCAGCTGCTGTACGCGATCCAATCGGAGTACATGAGCGGTCCGCTGCGTCTTGGATTCTACGATCTGCTCATTTCGCTGCATCTGGAATCACACGCTACAACAATGTGAGAGAACATACAACAGGAAAGTTAAATTTTTTTTCAAACGTATTAATCAACAACAATACCCCTGTTATCTATCCATACAGGGAAGTTTGTAAGAATGAGTACATCATTCCGCTAGGTTCGGAGTTGAGGGAATTGTACGTCGATCCGGAAATGTGCCACTCGTTGCGCTCGCTACAAACACTGTCTGTACGACCGGAAATGAATATGACCGAAATAGCGTAAGTAATTCTATCCCTGCGTGATGGGTCACTCAACCAACTCGATAATCTGTTACTAAACCCCACGTGTTACGCTCTCGTACGAGAACGTCCCCCTGAAATAGGAATAGCACGCTTACAGCACCGCTATTCATGGAATTCTTGCACATTACTTCTACTACTTCTAACTAACCAACTGTGTATCGCATTACACAGGCAACTAGAAGCGAGTTTGGGCTGCTGACCAACTGGATTCTACTTGTCTTCGTTTTGCGTTCAATTCATCTACCTTGTCCGTTTACCTTTCCTACAAACATTTGCATGCCATTATTCTTCCTTCCCCAGACCCACACCCTCACAATCGAATATGCCGACAATAGTAGCACCAGATTCTTCCAGTGAACCCATACCGGCAATTGACTCGTTATATTCGCCAAGATTCCCACTCGAAGTGGTGAGAGAATTCGTGATGAGTGCGCTCCAGGAGGCGGTACTCATCAACCAGGTACACAATCGTGATCCGATCGGTGGATCCAACGAGAATCTGTTCCTGTAAGTAATCGCTAATCCACTCTCCATGGAGTTGAGAATTTTAAGTACTAAACGAAATGTTTGTACAGGCCACTGATCAAACTGATTGATCGACTGCTGCTGGTCGGCGTTATCACTAACGAAGATGTGGAAAAGCTGTTGATCATGATCGATCCCGAAACATGGGATCCGAGTTACGAAAAGGAAGGAAAAGATGAGCATCGCAAAGGTCTGTTGACAATGAAGATGGCCGAAGGTGCAAAGCTGCAAATGTGCTACCTTCTCCACCATCTGTACGATGTTCAGCTGCGCCATCGGGTCGAGAGCATCATTGCGTTCGCCCACAACCATGTCGGTGATCTGCAGCAAGATCAGTTACGCAGGTACATAGTGTGCTTTTTTTTTTTCAAACGGAATCTCTCTAATAGATAAACACAGACAATATAATTATGATTTCTGATTTGCACACACACACACACAGATACATTGAAATCAAGCAATCAGATTTGCCCAGTGCAGTAGCGGCCAAGAAGACGCGTGAATTCCGTTGTCCGCCGCGTGAGCAAATGAACGCCATTCTTGGATACAAAAATCTCGAGGAAGACGATCTGGAGAATGCATCCTGCGGACCGGAGTTACGCAATCGTTTGATCGAATTTCACGAAAAACTTATGGGTAAGGTATCGCTGAATGCGCTTCAAGAACCTGAAGAACCCGAACTTGATAAGCTGGAGGAAGGAAAGCCGGGAGCGTTGAAGAAGCTGTACAACTTCATCAACGCTGTGAAGGAGCTGGAAGAAGACCCCAAGGAACCGGAGGAGGAGGAGAAGAAAACACCGGAGGAAGTGTTCCGCAAGGTGTTAATCAAGCAGATCGTATCGTGGGCCGAGGAGTCTCAGATAGAAAATCCCAAACTCGTACGTGAAATGTTCGGTTTGCTGGTGCGTCAGTACGACACAATCGGGGAGCTGATCAAGGCACTGAACAAAACGTACGTCATTAACTCGAAAACCAAGGGTGACGTGGCCAACATGTGGGTCGGACTGAGCCAGATCCGTGCACTGCTGCCGGTACAAATGAGCCAGGAAGAGGAAGAACTGATGAGGAAGCGACTGTGGAAGTTGGTCAACAATCACACCTTCTTCCAGCACCCGGATTTGATCCGTATCTTGCGTGTACACGAAAACGTTATGGCGGTCATGATGAATACACTCGGACGACGAGCCCAAGCGCAGAGCGATGCACCAGTCCAGACCGCCGATGGCGAAGAGTCTGCACCGAAGGAGAAAGATACCTCTCATCAGATGGTGGTCGCCTGCTGTCGCTTTTTGTGTTACTTCTGCCGAACGGGTCGTCAGAACCAGAAGGCCATGTTTGACCATTTCGATTTCTTGCTCGAAAACTCGAACATCCTGTTATCGCGTCCAAGTCTACGAGGCTCGACACCGCTGGATGTGGCCTACTCCAGCTTGATGGAAAACACGGAGCTTGCATTGGCCTTGCGTGAGCACTATCTGGAGAAGATTGCCATTTACTTGTCCCGCTGTGGACTTCAGAGTAACTCCGAGCTGATTGAGCGCGGCTATCCCGATCTGGGCTGGGATCCGGTCGAGGGTGAACGTTATCTCGATTTCCTGCGCTTCTGCGTCTGGGTCAATGGGGAAAGTGTGGAAGAAAATGCGAATCTCGTCATTCGCCTGCTCATCCGACGTCCCGAGTGTCTCGGCCCGGCACTGCGCGGTGAAGGTGAGGGCCTACTGAAGGCCATTATTGACGCCAATAAAATGTCGGAGCGTATTTCCGAGCGAAGAAAGATGCAGGATGAAGCCGAAGGCACGATTACGGGATTAAACTTCTCGCATCCGCTACCGGAGGGAGATGACGATGAAGATTACATCGACACTGGTGCCGCTATCCTGTGCTTCTACTGTACTTTGGTTGACCTGCTCGGACGATGTGCTCCGGATGCTGCCGTCATCGAACAGGGCAAGAACGAGTCGTTGCGTGCGCGTGCTATTTTGCGTTCGCTTGTACCGTTGGAAGATCTACAGGGTGTGCTAAGTCTGAAGTTCACTCTCACTAACCCCGCGCTGGGTGAGGATAGACCTAAGTCTGACATGCCGTCCGGATTAGTGCCTGGACATAAACAGAGCATTGTGTTGTTCCTCGAGCGTGTCTATGGCATTGAAACACAGGAGCTGTTCTATCGCTTGCTGGAAGACGCATTTTTACCCGATCTACGAGCGGCCACAATGCTGGATCGCAGTGATGGTTCCGAGAGCGATATGGCGCTGTCAATGAATCGCTACATCGGTAACTCAATTCTACCGCTGCTTATCAAGCACTCAAAGTTCTACAACGAGGCAGAAAACTATGCCAGCTTGTTGGATGCCACACTGCATACAGTATATCGAATGTCCAAGAATCGAATGCTCACGAAGGGACAACGTGAAGCCGTTTCCGATTTTCTGGTCGCACTAACCTCGGCCATGCATCCGGCTATGTTGCTGAAGCTGCTGCGTAAGCTTACCATCGATGTGTCCAAGTTGTCGGAGTACACTACTGTAGCGTTGCGTTTGCTAACGCTGCACTACGACCGGTGCGCCAAGTACTATGGCACCACCGGTAGCGGTCAAGCGTCACAGTTCGGTGCGTCGTCTGATGAGGAGAAACGTCTTACGATGTTGCTGTTCTCCAACATTTTCGACTCGCTCAGTAACATGGACTACGATCCAGAGCTATTTGGCAAAGCATTGCCGTGTCTGATCGCAATCGGCTGTGCCCTTCCACCGGACTACAGCTTGTCCAAAAACTCCGACGACGATCTGTACGGTAAGCCTACGGGTGGTGGTCCTGACCAACCGCACTACAACCCGCAACCGATCGATACGACGGTGGTGCAGCTTACCAACGACCTGAACCAGATCGTTCAGAAGTTTAGCGAACACTATCATGATGCTTGGGCCAGCCGTAAGTTCGAGAACGGATGGACGTACGGTGATCAGTGGTCCGATGCAAACAAAACTCATCCACGCTTGAAGCCGTACAACACCCTCAGCGAATACGTAAGTAGAGCTTAAATGGAATAAAATCTTCAATTAAAAGGCACCATACTACCCTAATTTCAGGAACGCGAGCGATATCGGGAGCCAGTACGCGAAAGCTTGAAGGCACTGTTGGCGTTGCATTGGAGAATTGAGCATTCGGAGGGTGACGTACCTCTGTCCAATCGTGGCTCAATGCGCCGTCAATCGAAGCCCAATCTTGTAAGTTATCCATGACTAGCACTCACCAAACACACGGTTTCGTTTCAGAGCACTTCCACCTCATTTACCGTACAAGGCTAAGCCTTATGGCGCTGGCTTAGCTTTTAAAGCCCACGGTAGCTTCTATGTTTGGACGAAATACCTTCCTTTTATCATATTTCTAATGTTTATTCACCAATCTCAATTTCCTGATCCGAAAATCAACGCTGCAATCTATGACCACCCCTTGCCACCGTACCCCTATATCGCCACTACCAACATCATCCGATATCACCTTTAACTGACCATTCAATCGTCGGTCCTGGGAACGGGCTGAATTCCACAACCCCTCCGGTTTCCTGGGCGTGTATGCATTTGTGTTTGTTACATTCACCGTTTGTGTATGTGTGTGTGTGTGAGTGCCGCTTACCGTGTTGCTTCGTGAACAACGTGCACCGGTGGGAACATATTTAACTCACCCAGGAATTGCAGGGCGATACTGGTTCTCCGTTCAACTATAATCCGCACCCAGTTGACATGACCAACTTGACGCTCAGCAGAGAGATGCAAAACATGGCCGAACGATTGGCCGAGAATTCGCACGATATCTGGGCGAAAAAGAAGAACGAAGAGCTTAACCAGTGCGGTGGTGCTATACACGCACAGCTGGTACCTTACGATCTGCTCACGGACAAAGAGAAGCGTAAGGATCGTGAGCGGTCGCAGGAGTTCCTGAAGTATCTCCAATACCAGGGACTTAAACTGCACAAGTAAATAACTGATTTCATCGCTGGAAAAAAGGACGACCTTTTCACACATTTATCAATCTATTCCATAGGCCGTCGCGAGGACAAACGGAGGAACCGGGAATGAGCACGGCTGCTATCGAACTACGCTTCGCATACTCGCTTCTGGAGAAACTGATTTCCTATAGTGATCGTGCCACGATAAACATGAAGCTACTGAAACCATCTTCCACGTTCAGTCGTCGCTCGTCGTTCAAGACCTGTTCGCGCGATATCAAGTTCTTCTCCAAGGTGGTACTGCCCCTCATGGAGAAGTACTTCTCTACCAACCGCAATTACTTTATTGCGATTGCCACAGCCACGAACAACGTTGGAGCGGCCTCGCTCAAGGAAAAGGAAATGGTTGCAGCTCTGTTCTGTAAACTTGCTAGCTTGCTACGCTATCGTTTGGCCGCGTTTGGTGCCGATGTACGCATCACTGTACGCTGTCTGCAGGTGCTGGTGAAGAGTATTGACGCCAAATCGTTGGTGAAAAACTGTCCCGAGTTTATTCGCACCTCGATGCTGACGTTCTTCAACAATACTGCAGACGATCTGGGGCAGACGATCGTGAACCTAACGGAAGGCAAATACGACCGACTACGCGGAACGCATCTGAAAACTTCTACGTCACTAGCCTATGTTAATCAAGTGATTTTACCTGTGTTGACGTCTTTGTTCGATCATTTGGCAGCGTGCGACTATGGAAGTGACTTGCTGTGTAAGTTAATAGTGAAATATTTTCCAATTGTACAATTGTAGAAAAAAAAAACATATACATTCATTTGGTTCTTTCAACAGTGGATGAAATCCAGGTTGCATCGTATAAGATCCTGTCAGCACTCTACACGCTTGGAACGGATATGTCTCTAACACGGGACCGTAAATATCTGAAGACCGAACTGGAACGTCATAAGCCCGCACTTGGCTCATGCCTTGGCGCATTCAGCTCTTGCTTCCCAGTGGCTTTCCTTGAGCCGCACGCGAACAAACATAATCCTTTCTCGCTGCTGAACCGCATTGCCGACACCTCGCTGGAAGCGCAGGATATTATGAGCAAGATGGAGAGTTGTATGCCGACGCTCGAGTCGATCCTGTCCGAGGTCGATCAGTTTGTCGAGTCGGAAAAAACGTACCAGGAGGCTCAGCACATAATCGATGTCATTCTGCCACTGTTATGTTCCTATCTGCCGTTCTGGTGGAACCAAGGACCGGACAATGTCAGTCCGCAGACGGGCAATCATGTCACGATGGTTACAGCCGACCATATGAACCATCTGCTGAAGAACGTGCTCAAGATGATCCGCAAAAACATCGCCAACGAAAATGCACCGTGGATGACGCGCATCGCTACTTATACTCAACAGATCATCATCAACAGCTCCGAAGAGTTGCTCAAGGACGTCTTCCTTCCGTTGGCCGAGCGGGTCAAGAAACGTTGCGACAGTATGTTCCACAAGGAGGAAAGCTTGCGTGGTTTCCTCAAGGTGAGCATCGAACAGCAAAGGCATGGTTGGTTCAGCCTACTAACCGTCTTCATTCCGTTCCACCTTTTCAGTCTTCCACCGATGATACCTCCCAGATTGAAGCACAAATCCAGGAGGACTGGCAACTGCTGGTCCGCGATATTTACTCGTTCTATCCCTTACTGATCAAGTACGTCGATCTGCAGCGTAACCATTGGCTCAAGGACAACGTGTCCGAGGCAGAAGAGCTGTATAACTACGTGGCGGAAATTTTCAACGTGTGGTCGAAGAGTCAGTACTTCCTGAAGGAAGAGCAAAACTTTATCTCGGCTAACGAGATCGATAACATGGCACTGATCATGCCTACTGCAACCCGTCGTTCAGCTGCCGTATCCGGCGACATGCCTGCATCCGGTGGTAAGGTAAAGAAGAAGAAGCGCAGCCGTGACAAGAAGCGCGACAAGGATAAAGAAATTCAGTCCAGCTTGATGGTGGCATGTCTCAAGCGTCTACTTCCGGTTGGTTTGAACCTGTTTGCCGGTAAGGAGCAGGAGTTGGTTCAGCACTGCAAGGATCGTTATTTGAAGGTATGTTGACGAGCTGTACAGTGTACAATGTACCTGAAGTATCTGTGCAACGTTCCAAATGCTGAATTGTTGCTAACATTGTTGTTGGTGATTATTTCTGCCTAGAAAATGCCCGAATACGAGGTGATTGAGTTTGCCCGTACCCAGCTCACGCTGCCGGACAAACTTGATCCAGCGGATGAAATGTCCTGGCAACACTACCTTTACTCGAAGCTAGGCAAGAAGGAACAGATTGTGCAGGATATGATCGAAAAGACGGACAAGAAGCCGGAGAATAAAATCGAAGACACGGTTGAGCGCATCGTTGCAATGGCAAAGGTTCTTTATGGACTTCACATGGTAAGTGTTCGGATTACACAATACCGATCGCCAATACGATCGTACCGACACGCCCGTTCCTTATCTTTCCCTACTTTATCACAGTCATTGCGTACATCAAACGACACTTCCACTCTCATTCCTTATATGTTCTTAACACCCTCTCCGCACAAGGACATAACGCCATCTTATCATTTCATGCACTCAAGCCATTCGTTCAGTTCACTCTGTTCATCACCAGATAATGAATGTGTTTCGATGGAATTTTTCGTTCAACAATATTGATCAACTTGTATTTCACTACAATCTAGATTGACCATCCACAACAACAAAGCAAAAATGTATACAGAAGTTGCGTCTCGATACAGAGAAAACGAGCGGTTATTGCCTGTTTCAGACAAGTTTCCTTACATTCACTGCCAAGGTTTTATGATTTTCCTATACTTATGCGTCTTTGAAGGGAGTTTATGATTTTATTATCTCTTTTCTTTGTTACTGTCTTTCGTTTTTTATGATTTCTTTTACAATTCCTTACGTTCTGTGCATCAGCTCGTTATGCGCTCAATGTTCTCTTCCTTTGCCATTTACGTTCATTATTTTATACTGTTTTGTTTACGTTTTCGTTTATCAACTCACGTTTTGGATTGATTTTTGTTGTGCGTTGTGCATCTTATCTCTCGTTGATTTTCAATATTCTTTGTTAAGTATTTCTGTTACACGTGTTTGATTTTGTTTTTTTTTTCTCACTTTATTTTTATTTTCTCTTTTTCCTATCAACCCTTACTGTGTTCGAGACTGCCTGTCTTGAGCCGACTTGTTGGTTGATACTGTACATATATTTGTTTTCTTTAGCAACAATCCAATGTTGAAGTACAAAAAAAAAGATCAATGCTTTTTTACACCGCAACCTAAAAGCATCAGCAACAACAGAAACAGAAGCATAAAAAATAATACAAAATTTGGATTCCTTTGTTACATACTACCATCTACCACTAGAAAAGCAATTTAGTAAAGCCATGCAAAATAATGGAAATATTGTACAGCAAACTGAAGACTCCTAAAGCTCAGTGTGAAACTAACCCAAATTTACTCAATCAAAATCAGAACCAAGACATAAATCCTCAACGTCAGCGTGTTCTGCGGTAACAGATAAAATTGCATATAAATGGAAGTTGAGCTCCTGCCCACGCCTTAAGCAAAAATCAATTTCAAAACAAACTCAAAAACAATTTTTTTACAAACTTCCAAATTACCAGCTCACACATTTCTATAAATTGTTGTTATTTCAAATGCCTTTCAACCAACTATTCCACTAAAACAGTTCGTTGCGTTTACTACTCCTTTCAATCTGTTTCAATCTTTCAAAATCCTTCATCCCAAATTTTGTTTTTCTTACTTTTTTCTTTGCGACCCTCTCAACTTACTGCGTAAAACTGAATTCCTTTACTTCCGAAGAATGCTCTTAACTATTTCTGAAACCTGTTCATGCTCAGTTCGGCCAAAACTCACATATTAGCGATGCAAATAATCTAACTTTTCTCGAGCGTTTTGAAACAATAATTTCCTCTTACTGTTGACGTACAATTAAGACTAATTAATACAGCGTAAATGTAAATATTTCCAACATTTAAATTTAAATCCAAATTTGCCACTCACAAGAAACTTGTGAAAGAAAAATCCACTTAAATTTGCAAGATTATAGGGGTTTTCCAGTCAGGAATAGATATAACGGGATTTATAAATATTACTTTTGTTGCACAAGTAGTTTTGATTTTTATTCATCCATAATAATTATTCCATAATCCATAATAGTTATTTCGTATTCCATAGATAATTATTATGTATTATCTTATTAGTTCTACAGATGCTGTCTTAAACACGAAAAACATGTGTTAACAATTGAAAATATTTTCAATATCAATATGAGTTAAAACTTTCGCTCAATATACGCGCCAAAAATCAATATGAGTTCTTGAATCGCTCGTGGATTATTGCAAGTAGTACTATCGTAGTTTGGTTGCCAAACATAGAAATATTCACCTCACTTAAACATTCCTTTTAACTAATACGTACTCCATTTACCGCATCTGTATCACTAACCATAACACACCGTTCTAGTTTATGTGTACCGTAGTATTGAAACATTTCACACCTTTACGCACCCTTTATTTTCACCCTACCCTACCTACACACCTACAACTCACTGTTCTCACCATATTAAAAACAATCAAACTGTATGAATAATAATTTTCGCAACAATTAATGCCAAATGCAAAACCAGTCCCACCCGAATAAAAACCAACAAAAAAAAAGAAACAACAACAGAGATGATAAAGAGAATAATCACTAACCGCATACTAACTAAACCTATATATATAGGCATGCCGACCTAGACCTAAAGGTCTTAATTGGACACACGTTTTATCACAAGCACGACGCAAAATGGCTGTTGCATGTCTAAGAGCAAAACCAATGTATAGATTGAGCAGGTGACTGAGTCTTCTTTTCTATCTTGTTTTTATTTCAATTACTGTTTCTTGTTTTAATGTATTTGACACCTTTGTTTCTATTGTTGCTGTTGTTTGTTTTGTGCAGTTTGTATACTTTGTACGCGCGCGTAGTGTTTTTATCTCTGTTTTTGTTTGTTTTTTCCTATTTTCTTCTTCCCTTCGCTATAGTTTGCACTCTTCACTATTAGTTACATTTTATCATTTGTGTTACTATTTCTTTTTTATCACTGTGTTCTTCTTTTTGCACGGTACTGGTTTTATTGCAACTTTTGTATGTAACAAAAGTTAAAAAAGCATACTATTTTTCCTTTGTGTTATAGTTGCTAGTTTCAGGCAAGTTGTTTGACGTTTTGTTTGATTGTAGCTTTTTATGATTTTGTTTGATTTTGTTTTAAGTTTCTTTTCAATTTTTTTAGTACTCGTTTACTTTTATTTTTGTTGCTGGCGTTTATAGAATAAATAGTGGGTTTCAAAGTAATTGCTAGACGGCGTACTGATACAATTTATAACTACCTTCTTTTATGCTATCAAACCTGTTATACACGCGGCACCGCATGATAGACATCGTGCGTGTAACATTTTCGCCCGAAGCTATTCCGAACTGTGGCTGGAGGATGAGAACGTCGGCCAAGAAGTGATGATAGAAGATCTCACTGTAAGTAATTCCACGTAAATTCACTGAAACAATTGAGCTGCTGAACCGCAATAAAATATGTGGAACTTTCTTCACTATACCACCGTGTAGCAAACATTTGAGGATGCGGAAAAGAAGAAGAAAGACGAAGAAGAGGAAGAAGGCAAACCGGATCCGCTCACGCAGCTCGTTACAACGTTCTGCCGTGGTGCGATGACCGAACGAAGTGGCGCCCTGCAGGAGGACCCACTGTACATGTCCTACGCTAGCATTGTGGCTCGTTCCTGTGGTGAGGAGGAGGAAGAAGGCGGTGATGAAGAGGAAGGAGCAGGAGGAGAGGATGAAGGTGGGGCTAGTATACACGTGAGTACCGATTTTTAGTTATTTCTAGCTAACCATCCAATGGTTGTTAACTAACCTAACTTATGCACCTCTTGCATCGCTAACAATACCGGTATTTCGATAGACTATGGCAAAACTAATGGTAGGTGCATCGGAGCTTCCATACTAAATAACATGATTTTTTTTTTTTACTGAACAAACCTACTAAATGTATGTCTCGAATTTTTCCTACCGTAGGAGCAAGAAATGGAAAAACAGAAGCTTCTGTTCCACCAGGCGCGTTTGGCGAACCGTGGTGTGGCAGAGATGGTACTGTTGCACATTTCTGCATCGAAGGGTGTACCGTCGGAGATGGTCATGCGTACTCTGGAGCTAGGAATTGCCGTACTGCGGGGCGGTAACATCGACATCCAGATGGGTATGCTGAACCATCTGAAGGAAAAGAAGGATGTCGGCTTCTTCACGTCGATTGCCGGCCTGATGAACTCGTGCAGCGTGCTGGACTTGGACGCATTCGAGCGTAACACGAAAGCTGAAGGTCTCGGCGTCGGTTCCGAGGGTGCCGCTGGCGAGAAGAACATGCACGATGCCGAATTCACATGCGCACTGTTCCGCTTCATCCAGCTGACGTGTGAGGGTCACAATCTCGACTGGCAGAACTATCTCCGTACGCAGGCGGGCAACACGACAACGGTGAATGTTGTTATCTGCACCGTCGATTACCTGCTGCGGCTGCAGGAATCGATCATGGACTTTTACTGGCACTACTCCAGCAAGGAGTTGATCGATCCGGCCGGTAAGGCGAACTTCTTCAAGGCGATCGGTGTCGCAAGCCAAGTGTTCAACACGCTCACGGAAGTCATTCAGGGTCCGTGCACGCAGAATCAGCAAGCGCTGGCACACTCCCGTCTGTGGGATGCGGTTGGAGGTTTTCTGTTCCTGTTCTCGCACATGCAGGACAAACTGTCGAAGCACTCGAGCCAGGTAGATCTGCTGAAAGAGCTACTCAATCTGCAAAAGGACATGATAACCATGATGCTGTCCATGCTGGAGGGTAATGTTGTGAACGGTACCATCGGTAAGCAGATGGTGGACACACTGGTCGAGTCGGCCTCGAACGTGGAGCTGATTCTGAAGTACTTTGACATGTTCCTCAAGCTCAAGGATCTGACTTCTACTCCCAGCTTCATGGAAATCGATAGTAACGGTGACGGTTGGATTCTACCGAAAGATTTCCGCGAAAAGATGGAACAGCAGAAGAGTTACACGCCGGAAGAGATCGATTTTCTGCTCGCTTGTTGTGAAACGAACCATGACGGTAAAATCGACTACATCGGCTTCGTCGATCGGTTCCACGAGCCGGCCAAAGAGATTGGATTTAACTTGGCCGTGCTGCTGACGAACCTGTCCGAGCACATGCCGAACGAGCCGCGTTTGGCACGGTTCCTCGAAACGGCCGGCTCGGTGCTGAACTACTTCGAGTCGTTCCTGGGACGCATCGAGATTATGGGCTCGTCCAAGCGCATCGAGCGTGTGTACTTCGAGATCAAGGAGGCTAACATTGAGCAGTGGGAGAAGCCGCAGATCAAGGAGTCGAAACGTGCCTTTTTCTACTCGATTGTCACGGAAGGTGGCGATAAGGAGAAGCTCGAGGCCTTCGTCAACTTCTGCGAGGATGCAATCTTTGAGATGACGCACGCCTCCGGACTGATGGCAAGCGACGACGATGGTGGTACTGTGCGCCGCGATCAGTCCTTCACGTACATCAGCGAGGAAGAGGAAGAACGCGCGGCACGTGACCCGATCAAGCGCACTATCCAAGCTGTTAAGGACGGTCTCTCCTACTCGATGTATATGATCAGCCCATCCAACATCAAACACCAGATCACCGTACTGCAGTCGAAATCATTCCCCGAGATAGTTATCGGATTCTTCAAGATGATCTTCTACGCGTTCTACTACTCTGGCTTTGGCGTTTCGGTTGTGATCCGGTACCTGGTGAACATTTTAATGTCACTAATGCGTGGCCCTGCACAGGAAGAGGGAGAACCTATTCCGGAAGCGGAACCGTCACTGCGTGCACTGCCTCCTCTACCGCTAGAGGAACCGCCGGGCACGGTGCAGGCGTTCGGATTGGATATCAGCAAAGAAGAGAACGGCCAATACCGCATGGCTCCACATGAATCGCCCGCCCTGAGCCCATCGTCCTCGATTGAGGAAACGGGTGAGAGCAGCCCCGAGGATGGTGCCGGTGGTGAGCTGACTGGTGAAGGTGTCGCGCCCGGTGAACAAATGACACTGGTCGATCTGCTTGGCGGTGAGGCAGCAAAACGTGCCGCTCAGGAGCGCACTGAAGCGCAGAAGGCACAGGAAGCGACGCTGGCAAGCATCGAAGCGGAATCGAAGAAAGCATCGGCTGAAACGAAAGAACCGGCCGCCGTGCATCAGATCGATTTCTCTAAGTACACGAAGAAATGTGTCAGCTATCTGGCTCGCAATTTCTATAACCTCAAGTACGTTGCACTGGTGCTAGCGTTCTGCATCAACTTTATGCTGCTGTTCTACAAGGTAACGACGTTCGGAGACGAGGAAGAAGGCGAAGGGTCAGGCGAAGGCCTGATGGGACTCGGTTCGGGACTCGGTTCGGGACTTGGCATATTGGAAACGGGATCGGGTGGTGGTGGTGAGGGTGGCAGTGGCGATGGCGAAGGGGAAGAGGACGATCCGCTCGAAAAGGTGCAGGTGGACGAAGATTTCTTCTACATGGAGCACGTTCTGCGAGTGGCCGCCATCTTGCACAGTCTGGTGTCGTTGTGTATGCTGATCGCCTACTACCATTTGAAGGTACCGCTGGCTATCTTCAAGCGCGAGAAGGAAATTGCCCGCCGATTGGAGTTTGACGGTCTGTTCATCGCCGAGCAGCCGGAGGATGACGACATTAAGTCGCACTGGGACAAACTGGTGATATCGGCCAAAACGTTCCCCGTTAACTACTGGGACAAGTTCGTAAAGAAGAAGGTACGCCAGAAGTACAGCGAAACGTATGACTTCGATTCGATCTCGAACCTGCTCGGCATGGAAAAGACCGCATTTGCGGCACAGGAAGCAAACGAGGGTGGTGGATTCTTCCACTTCATCGCGAACATCGACTGGCGCTATCAGATCTGGAAGGCGGGTGTGACGATCACGGATAACTCGTTCCTGTACTCGCTCTGGTACTTCTCGTTCTCTGTCATGGGCAACTTCAATCAGTTCTTCTTCGCTGCTCATTTGCTCGACGTGGCGGTTGGCTTTAAAACGCTGCGCACAATCCTGCAGTCGGTAACGCACAACGGCAAGCAGCTGGTACTGACGGTCATGTTACTAACGATTATCGTGTACATCTACACGGTTATCGCGTTCAACTTCTTCCGTAAGTTCTACGTCCAGGAGGACGACGACGGAGAGGAGGGCGATCGTAAGTGCCACGACATGGCCACCTGCTTCGTGTTCCATCTGTACAAAGGTGTCCGTGCGGGCGGTGGCATCGGTGACGAGATCGGCGATCCGGACGGTGATGAGTACGAGGTGTATCGCATTCTCTTCGACATCACCTTCTTCTTCTTCGTCATCGTTATCCTGCTGGCCATCATCCAGGGTTTGATCATTGACGCTTTCGGTGAGCTTCGTGATCAGCTCGAGTCGGTGAAAGAGGACATGGAGTCCAACTGCTTCATATGCGGTATAGGCAAGGACTACTTTGATAAGGTACGTTACGTTTACCAAACAGCGAAATGTTTGTAGCATTTGGTTGGCCTCGCTGGTAACACACTTTAGTTTTCGTTCCCCTTTTTGCTCTGCTCAGGTGCCACACGGATTCGATACGCACGTAGCGCAGGAACACAACCTCGCCAATTACATGTTCTTCCTGATGCATTTAATCAACAAACCGGACACGGAGTACACCGGTCAAGAAACGTACGTGTGGAACATGTATCAGCAACGATGCTGGGACTTCTTCCCTGTGGGAGATTGCTTCCGAAAGCAGTACGAAGACGAACTTGGTGGTGGTGGCAGCTAAAATACGCTTCCGGACCTTCACCACACCGCAGTGCAATCGATCCAAGTCGATGTGAAATCGTAACCTTCCTTTTACGATGGTGATGGTGTGGGCTGAATAGACAGTCATCCATCCATCATGCATAGAACCAACATAACCAAAGATTAAACGAACAATCACTGAACAGCAGCTTATTTGTCTGTGTTCGATCGAACGTTTCGCAGAAAAGGAGAATTTTCTAGTTTTTATATAGATTTTACTATCCAGATCAACCCCTACCAACCATGTTTTACCCCGCTAACCATTTTGTCTTACACACTTACAACACCTTTATGCCACGCCGTGAGCGTGGCCGTAATTGGTAAATATGCAAAAAATTACGCACTGCACAACACTTCTCACTGATCATTATTAAAAAAAAAACAAAACGGTTGTTCCGTACTCGCGCATAGCAAATTAGGCTTTCGAACTTTCTCAAACAAACCTGTTTCTCGTAAACATTTCTTTCCTTTCGAATGATGGTAAAAGAACAATTAAACGAACTCGAAAAATCAATGTCCATCGCTATCAAAAAAAGACATACGTCATAATTGTCCAATAAAGTTGGAGCAAGTTTTGGCATGTGAGTGTGCAAAAGCTGCTTTTCACGACACATTCAAACGGCACACGTTTTGTTTTCTTTTGTTGATTTTAATTTCATGGACACCATTTCGTGATGTCAATGTACTTTCGTGCGGCTAACCTTGTTTTTACAAGGTCGGCCTCTTGATTATTTCCCGTTTGATTGACATCGGGTTTTATTTTTCATTATCATTAACAACCCTAAGCACCACTTCCCAGTTTGTCTTTCTACCATAGCTGAGATTATGGAGTTTCTGTTTCGTGTTACTACTTACTGCCAAATGCTGTCGATTGTTCTTTTTTCGTTTCACTGTTATAACGAACGTTATTATTACCTTTTTTCGAATTATGAACCCCCTTAGTGGGTTTATATAGATATTTATTAATAAAATTACTGAAATCAGAAGTAAACAACAACAATCACACGCTAGAAGTAGTGGTTATCTACATTTTAAATAAAACAAAACGACCTAGTTAAATTATGAGAATTTTTAAGTAAATAAAACTATTTAATGAAAACTATCGAATACTGACTGCGGAGGTCTTCTGAAAAATATATATTACATATGATGACAATCTCTCTATTTCGGTCAGTAATTTCAGAGAAACAAACGATTGAAATGAACAAAATTTCCTCGGAGACAAAAAAAATAAAGCTCTTAGTGCATTTTGGTATAGCGATGTACAGTCAACATAATATTGATCAACTTTTGAAGGGAAAGTGGTATGGTTGCACACTTAATATATTGTTATTCTTAGTTCAAGCATCAATTAAAACGATCGCCTAAATAAATTAGACAGTTATTCATCTTAGTCGTTTTTTTTAACTAAATGTAATATGTCATTTTTAAACACAAACAGTAACGGGTAGTTGTTATTTTTAAAAACATGGTTTCAGTTAAATATTGTAATTTTTAGATAAAAGTTAACATGTATGCTAATAGTTCAATTATCCAATTAATATTTGTTGATAGTACACCTACATGAACACGTTTTTGAACATTGTATTTCTCACATATAGTTTTGAAGTTTGTTAGTTTATGAAGCATATACAATTTCCTAGATTGGAAATTGAATCAACAATCCGTCTGTAAAAATCAACAATTTTCCAGAGTAAACATATGCGTATTTTATTTTTTTTTTACTTACTTTTTTGTTTACTTATTGTTTCTAATACTCCATTTTCAATAAGCATTTTCTTTCTTGGCTATTCATTATTACATTCCAAAATATCGTAGAATGAAATGATTACATCTTTCGTACAGGATTTTATTACAAAGAAGATTATGGTTGTAATTATATTGATTTTATAAACCCGCATTTTTTAATAGCGTTACCTAAATATTTGGACTTATGCTTCACTTTTTCAATATTTAAAAGAAATCTTGCCCTATAAGCTTCTATACACTCAATTCAATAAATACAGTACCACCTTGTTCTACAAATAGCATTGTTTAAAAGATTGGATAGATGCTGAATATAGTTTTAAATTATGCATGTTTGAATAGTAATGCCGAAATGTATACGGAGTTCCCAAGCTTTCTGTGTGTGAAATACCAAACGATTTCACCAACGAATGTGTGTGAGTACCAACGAAGCAATAGACTATCCCACCTCTACCCCTAGAATTTAATTGATTGGATTAACCATCTGCCAGAATGAATTTTGGTTACCCTTCCTCTCTTCCCTATCAAACCCGTCCCCGTCTCGAAGTAGGCCGTGCCATACAACTAGTAAAATTAAATCATCATTCAAAGAACCCAACATTTAACTGGTGCCCGAATAGTGGAAAACCAAGCTGTGTTTTATCGTGAAATTCGAATAGAAGCAGCAATAAGTCTCCCCGAAAGAAGAAAGGACCGTTAGTAGGACCGACTGAGGATCAAAATGGATCATCTAACCAAACAAATAATCTCCGTGCTGTATCCAACTAAATTCGGTTGAGAATTATTCATATCTAGCTGTTGCTATTAGTTAATTTAAGTTAATCCATAATTTAGATGCGTATTGCGGAAAACGAGTGCGTATTCGATCTTTAAAAAAAATCGTGTTTTTAATGTTGTTACTTTGCGTCAACCTGGCTCTGCACACGAATCTCCATAAGGGTACGTGTGTCAACACTCGCGTAGCCTCCCGGCACGTCTCAAACTACGTGAAAAGATAACAACGGGGTCATGAACGGCGACTACGGTTACGGGCAGGGATAACGGGCTGGAGTTGGGGGTCTGACAATTGATGAATGTACAAACAATCGAAAAGGGGATTACGGGTCGCATGCGGATTCCGCCGAGAATGGTTAGATGTATTACGGACTTGGTGGAGGAGCTTTCGATAATGCCGAAGTATTTCGGCAAAGCTCCTCTGATAGTCTGCATTTTGGAGATCCTGGAGAGGACATTAACCGTTGACGAGATGAAACCCAACCACCGAAAGTAAGAGTTTCGTCCGTCAAGTTACAATGTACGATGGAAGCTCAAACGGAGGATGAAGGAGAGAGGAACACCTAAACAAAAAATACCTCCGGGATCATGACAGACGTCGATGGTCCACAATTGGCAGACACATCTCAGTCTGTCGACCGAATCGCTTTCGTCGGCGAATCGAGAACTAACATCTGCACCGGGTTTAACAAGGGGGTCCAGAATAATTCCGAACCTGGTGGACCGTGGGAGATCGTTGATTCTTGTGGAAATGGAAAACCGCATGATGGAGGATCGGGAAAGAGAGTTACTCGTCAGGCCACAGCTGGTCTACAGTCCAACAGTAACGCGATCACCAAGCTCGACGGCGACAAACCTGGTTCGCAGGGGGGCGGCAATGGTAGGTCTGGCGGTGGGTCGAGCGGTGGTAGTGGTGATCGAAGCGACGGTCCGAGTGGCAACCATGGTCCGCAGGGTGGTGGAGGACGCGATGGTGGTGGAGGGGGACATGGACATCCTGGAAATGGAGGAGATCCTCACCCCGGTCGATCTGTTGGTAGCGGAAGCCCAGGAGGTACATCGTCGGCCAACACTGGCGTGTCGGCACTCTTGGCCAAGCTATTTACTGAACCACTTCGAGACCCAGTTCCGAGCGGAACCCAATTTCTGCCATGTAATACAGAAGAGGTAACGAGTGAGAGGGAAGGGAAAGGGACACAATATAGCCCAGTCATGTGGGCGGATCCACTTATCCCTGTTAATATGACAATTGGTTCCGTTCACTCGGCAATCGACAAACTACCGGGTATCGGGGTGAGTGTCAATAAAAGACTGGAAGCTCAAGAACCGGCTCTTACTGAACAAGGGATGATGATGAAAGCTTTGATCGATTCAGAATCTAACCCGACGCTACTGCGTTCGATGATGCCTATAAAAGGTATGAAAGATCTGAGTGCTCTCATCTGCTTGATGGAGACATCGAGGAGGACTGGCGTTCAGGCTATGACCGACGAGGCCCCGTTAATACGATTAGGTCTGTTGATGCACTGTTTGGCTCCGGTGGAGTGGATGGCGTATTCAACGAGTTGCGTGCAGAATATGGTCGCAAATGGATATGCTGACTTATCTGCAGCCAAGAGGACGTGGACGAGCGCGTCATCCAATTCTACTGCAACTCAGATAGGTATTGACGGCGGTGCGAGCAACCTGTACTGGAGAACGCTGGCTCAATATTCCCGACTTGTCAGTGGTTCAACTATAACCACCGATAGAATTTTCAACAGTAAGCAGGAGGAGGTACCTGTTGAAAGGGTGAAATTCATCCCAGTAAAGATGAGCTGGAGAGGGCAGTCATGGTTGGGTCCATATATTCTTGCTCACACGACTACAAAACGGTGGAACCATGCGGTGACGATCGACATCTCTGTCAAGGTGCATGATCAGAAGACTTCGACAAACAAAGCCAAAATAACCTGTATTCCAAAAGCGGCGACAGTTCATGTACCAGGATCGTACCAATACATCTGCCTGGTTATCGTCGACGTCGTGGAAGCTTCATTCCCCGTTACAGAGGCATTCTATATCGGTAACAATTACAAAGCGTCGTACAGTGGTGAGTTTGATTTTGGAAAAATTGGTCACAAAATAATCGGCCGTAATCAGGAAAGTCCTGCAAAACCAACAACGATGATGAAGTGCATGGCTGCTTGGCGGGTCATGTGTAAAGGACTTTTATCGCACGTCAATCCTGGTGCGATAGAGGTTAGACTTGCAATCCTGTCTACGAGCCGATTTGCTGGATTCTCGGTTTGGACAGATGAAGCCAAACCAAAAAAGAAATCATCAGTTGATGCAGAATATCAATCATTGTTGACAGATATAGGGATGGACGAAGATGGGGCTCCCGATACATTTGAGGGCTGGATGGATGTGTTGGGTGAGGTTTACAGTGGCAACGATGGTTCTTGGGATGCAATAGGTGTTGTTGCCCAGGAGAAGGCTCGTTTGATCAAGAAGGCTATGAACTTGAAGTTCAGCCAGCGCCTTGAAGCGGACGAAGAAGCAGACCACGTCGGTGGGGCTACCTGTATAGACCCGAAAGAGGATATCAAAATTGGAGACCACACTATTCCTGACTGGTTTACAGACTATAATACTACGACAACCATGCCCAATAGGGTGAAGTATTATACATGGTGGAGGACTGACCCGCTTCACAATTTTAGCCAAGCATTGGTCTCTTGTTCAGATGGAAACAAACCAGCATTGGAAAAATTTGTATCTGGAGAGGTTCAGTACGAGGTGACAGAGGCGAATGATTTAATCCGGATGTAGTCTTACTGCGACGTTTACCTGGACAATTCATCCTGTGCCGGGGCCATTACCGAACCAATAGATAGCCTGAATCGTGGTCTTGGATTTGGCAGTCTCATTTTAGCAGTAACCGAATTATGGCGAGCAACATGTGGGGTATCGTTGCCAGACTTCAATCGAATTAATTCATCATGGAAACTCAATGACACACAGACACGTAAACTAATAAGTGTGGTCACAATGGGGTTCGCTGTTGAGTCGCCAAACACGACTAACACTGCTTGGACTGATACAGACCTCAAGATAAGCGATGTAGTGAAGACTCAAATGGGCTTAACCGATGATAAGTGGAAAGATCACTGGTATGGCGGTGTGGTGCCATGGTGGTTTGTTCAAGCTGTTCTCACCAAATTCGGTGGTCAGATGACGGTCAAAACGGAAGAGCCCGTCAGTGTCAGACTAAACTATGATGAAGATTGGTTGGATGAGGTTGGCTACCACCTTAAAGCGAATGAAGCCTTTGCCACAGACATCTCAGTGTTAACAAGCACTATCATATATGAAAAGAAGGTCCAGAGGCGTGCCAGCGCATACTTTACCATACTTACTCCGACGAAGAACGCTCACGAGATGAAGGTTCACTGGACATCGTGGTATTACAACTTCATCAATGATTTGCCGAAGAGTGGACTTAGACGTAGGATGAAAGTCACTGCCTCAGAGTTTGATGGTGTCGTTGAACTGAACACGATGATCTTCCCGGACAGTAGGAGGTTCAAGGGGTACGCCAACCCTGAGGCATTTGTCGACGGAACGAATAGATATATATTGCCATTGGACCATGCAATCATGGGTGGCTTAACATGGCCAGACCCATTCGTGGGCTGGCTTAAGCAGGGTTTAATAGCCATCGAGCCTCATCTTCTCAATCTGGACGTGGTTGGTGCTGCTGTTGGTGCTGCTTTAGGTCATGTCAACAAAACAATAATAGACTGGTTGAACGAAAAGATCCACGGTAATCCACGGGTCATTTCGTGACAACACTGATTAACGATTTACTCGTGGCAAGGCGCTCGTTCGCCGGCCTTTTCATCTTTGGTGGGTTGAAAAGGTTTGCCAACATAATCAGCAGTTTCAACATCACCATGAAGCCAAGCTCAAGATGTCACACGGTTCATGGCCGAGGTTTCTGTTCTTCACACCAAGTTTCTGTCTATTGTTCAGAGGTGGTCTGGACCACGCGACCACTCATGTACCAGGATGGCTGTCAAAGTGTCATCTTATAACGACGAGAGGAAGGAGGTGTCTTCCTGCGGCGGGTTCATCAGGAAAAATGCATGCCACCCCTCGAGTCACGCGCGCCCGCGCGATCTTCATCGATACCCGGGCATCGCTCACTACGACCCCATCGATAAGGAAAACAACTTTGCCGTCAATCAAGGAGGCACAAGTAAGGCAAAAAACCCAGCCCGTTGAAGAAGAGAAAGCAAAGAGAGATTTGGAGGTCGACAATCTCAAGGAAACGATAAAGAGGCTACAGGACGAGAGTGAAATTGAGAAAAAAAAGGCACGCTGAGCAAACCGCATTGCTGCAGGAACTGGTAGACAGCACGCTGAAGGAAAAAGAGATAGAAGAGAGTCGGTACAAGAAACTCCTGGAAGAGTTCGCCGAGCTTCAAAAGACTTTGAAGGATTTCATGTCGGGCTGGAATAAACAGGATGAGAAGACGACCGTAAAAGCAACCGACCCCGATCGTCGGGATAAAGAGCAGGAAACCGAACGTGCCTTTGCTGACTTCGTCCGGAGCCAACCGGTACAGGACGGGATCGCGAAGTGCACGGACGCTTTCCAAAAAGAC
>JXWZ01004282.1:0-46411 GCA_000956215.1 Anopheles farauti No. 4
TTGTTCGTGAAAGACGTATTTGACACCTGCTGAGAAGCAAAATAGAAAGGTTGGGTGCAACCTAAAGTTTCTCTAAAACAATTTTTCTTCTTTCATTTGTACAGAAATTAAAGTGTACTGAAATTCAAAGCAACGCACGTTGCAGGTGATTGTGTCGACAGTGTAAGTAAAGTACGGCAATACAAACATCCAGCGTTCGATGGCGTGTCCGTGGTCAGCGGTAGGTTCTGCTCCCAGTTCCAAACAGCACCACCGATCACGATTCATCATTATTCTCGACCAACCGCACGTCGCCGTCGTCGTTGTGTAATACGCGCACACAACGTCGGCCTGCCAGGCCCATACACAACCCTAAAACAATTCGAATCGAACGGGACCCGCGAAGCGTACGGCAAAACGGAAACATATCAAGCTGAACGCTGAGCCGCGGGTTGGAGTAAAAAGTTTCTACAGAAAAGGAAACGACCGAAGTGTGGTTACAGCCATACGTAGCAACAACAGGTACTTGCAAACGGCAAAAGCCACCGTCAACAATGAGCTGGTTACGGTCGAGCCCGCTGCGGCAAAGCTTCAGCAAAACCGGCAACGGCGGAAGTGACCGTTCACGTTCCGGTGCCGGGGGCGGCAGCGGCGGTGGTCTCTCCGTGATCCGACCATTCGATGCAACCGAGTGCGATCCGAAGGCATGCTACGACAGCTTCTGCATCCACTGGCAGCAGGCGTACGAGATTATACAGCGGTCGGAGGTAAGAATTGGCAGGTGTCGAATGAACTTTGTTTCTATTTTTTTTAATGATTAAAACATCAGATACATTACTCAGGTTCTCGTAATTAACGGAATGTATTAAATCCATTATATATAAATGCCGTGAAAAAATATGAGTCTTGATCATTGCTGTTATTGAGCTTGCAATCGATCATATACAAACAGGTTCCAGAACAAAATAATATGTTTTGTTAAACGTAAGGCTATTATTTTATTTTCCATAATACCATTTTCAATTGCCCTTTGAAGTTTTCCATCCGTTTTCGGCACTGTTCAAAGCTACTTTAAAAACAAAACAAAAAGTGGAAGCATCATTTAATAAATTTTACAGCTCCACCAACATCAATAAAACATCACTTTCAATTTTTCGATATAATCGTTTCAGTGTGTGTTGAAGTGTACGTAATCATACGAAGCACTGTATAAAGTTTTGGCTTGATAAAACGTAAGCGTTTTCGATATGTCACACGAAGTGCAACAGAGTAACCAAATTCATAAACAGCATCTTTTTAAACACACCAACTTTTGGTGCTACCCAATGCAGTTGGCTGGGAGTTGTTCAATACAAACCATCGGAGAGAATATACTGTAAATTACGTGCTTTTTGCCAATAAAAGCGAATATACATGAAGTTACTAGCATATGTTATGAATCCACTTCCACCAAAACGCCCTTGCTTTAGCAAACGTGTCGAAACGAGATGCAGTAAATAAGAAAGTGCTACCTTCCGTCTCCTGAATGCTTTTGTTTTCAATTAAATTCCAATTTTGTGTCCATCCTAATCACCATCACCCCGGTGCCGATTGGGGCGCGACAAACACAATCTGCCACACGACGCTACCTTAATGCTTTCCCTTCGCGAAATGCGGCTCGTTTGCCGCTTGTCAATCAACATGGCGATTTCGCGGCATATTAAACAGCACCAATCCCACGTGTGACGATGAAATGGACAAATTCGTCTAGCCGCTGTTTTCTCCTGCGCCGGCAGCAGCGCAACGCCAGCAAACATTCACAAAATGCCATCATCGTATGAACGGGCTCGAACACGCCAACCGGGGCGGTGCAGTCGGATCGCAGTCGAACCGCCGAAGTCTTTGCGGTTCGTTGATCTTGAGCGTAACTCACCCTCCGCCACCATTACGCTCATATCGATCACCCTCCACGCGGTTCGCCACGCGCCCTGCCGATAAATGGATGATATGGTACGAACCGACAAGCACCCGCGGAATAACGATCGCGAATTTTCCACCGGCCACGCTCCGTACCGGTGTCTTTTCTTTTTATTACGATTCGCCTAAGGTGGTTGATGTGTGTGCGTGCGCGTTATGTTGTGTTTTTTCTTCATTTATTTGCCAGAGTGTAATACAAACGCCAAACCAGTTTGCCGGGCTTTCGTTCCGGTGACATGTTCACCTTTTTCCTGACCACCGTTATCATCGCGGTGTGGTTGGCGACCGCCTAAGCCGGTTGCGTAAACAATAGCCAGTTCCGAACCCGGATTATCGCAAACCGGTGCTGGTCGGTGCTACGTGACGGTTGGTTGGAAGGAATGTGAGAATATAGTATAATATTTTTGATATTGCTTATTTCTTCCTCTTCTCCACGCGCCGCAAGACGCGCAGAGAGATAACAGTACCAACCGAATGGTATGTTATAATGACAACAACAACAAGCAATCCTGCTGCACTTGTTCACTTCCTTATCTGGTTGGGTCGAGTTCGAAGCAAAGTTACATTGCCTTGAGAGGGCAGAGGGCAGAGGGCGCAATAAACAATACGTGTCAGCAATTTATGCATCGTTTCATAGATTTCCTTTTTTGGTGATAATTTGAGCCATTTGTCGTGAAGAAATACTCATCTCAATTGTGTTTCTTAGTAGTGAAAAATGGAGAAGCTATCGAGCGACGAGTAATTAGAGTGATAATGAATAAAAATCAGTTCTTCTTGAAACGAAAACTTATAAAAAAAAGTAGAAAAAGAGAATCGCGATAGAGAATCCTATGAAAAACAGCGGTGAAGGATCCTATAAAGATTAAAAAAAAAAGACTAATGGTCTTTAGAGAGAATGTATAATTTCAATATACCTCAAACAATGGATAATAAATCTGTCCGTCTTTTTATTGTAGCGATTTGTTTATAAATGTCTCAAGGAACTATTCTAATTTTATTTAAAAACCTTTTACAGACACACAATAAAAATGGGCGTTTCGATTCCGTGGACTTTTTTTCGAATAAAAACTGCTTTTAATTTTCTCCCAGTGGAATAAACGGTTCGCCACGTTATCGAAATGACGCACTGGTCGTGGGGAATCACCAAGAGACCGATAAACTTCACCTTCCGTTGCGATAAATTCGCGCTGCGTGCGAATTCCGCTTTCCGTTACATCATCGGAAAATTTATTTCAATTTTTAAATTCCTTCAAGGGAGGGAAGGTGCTACTTTGCGTAACTTCAAACCTGTTCGCTAATCTAGCAGCGGCGTTAGAATGAACTTTTTAATTTGTAACCTAAATTTACAACTCATTATCTTCTTTCGGAGCTGCGGAAATGTGGCACAATTTTGATAGTGAAGCTTTCCTTTCGTGGGTAGGCTTGTATCACGGAGCCGCTGCGCTCGATTAGAGTGAAATAAAACGCGTAATTGAAGCATTTTTAGATGCGATTGTAGGAAATCAACGACTCACCTGCCAAAAGTGATTTAACTACACGACGAACCATTGCGAGCGTTTGATCCGGTGGCCGAGAAAGGCAGAAAGAAAGAAAGAAATAAACGCATTTTTTCCTTTTAGTGTATAACAAATGCTCACACAGATCGTACCGAGATCGTCGGTCTGTGCCAATGGGTTACTTTCGAATCCGGGCAGGGAAAAGTGAGCTACCGGAAAAACCAGGAACCGCGGTGTTGGCACAGTGTTGCTCGCATTCGTGGTGCGGGGCCGGCCTACGCGTCGCAAAATTTCTTTACCAAACCGTCCGCAGCACGGCACGGCACGCGATCATCATCTCACGATTCTCCCTCTTAGCGCCTTCATCGATCCGGAACGTTGGGCGTTGGATGGAAAGGTAACGAAAGAGACACATGCACATTTCGCGACAGTGGTGTGTGTGTCTATAGACATACGACATGAAAATATTATAGACGAAATTTGCATGCAAAAAAAAAACATTCTTAAATCGTTCCTGAAAAGTCATGGTTTGGAAAATTCAATTCAGAAAAAATCCTGATAATTAAACTATAAACAAACGTTTAGGTAGAATTTGTTGATGAAATTATTATCTATTGACGCAATCGGTTGGTTTTGATTGTCACTTTTGTCACATAATTAAAGGAAAGGTATCTGAGTGGAGTGGAGCCGTTTTTATTGAACGACCGATAATGCATATTCTTAAGATTTTTGAGAAGTTTTGAATCATTTAATTCGAGTTGGTTGGTTTTGATTGTGACTTTTGCCATATATTAAAAGGAAAGGAGTCTGAGTGAAGTGGAGCCTTTTTTTTTTTGAACGACCGATAATGCAAAATCTTAAGATTTTTGAGAAGTTAATTCGAGTTCGAGTCGACATTTTAAGTGCCATTGTTTATTTATATCTTTTATTTTTAGGAGTATTTCTGCGTTGTATTTCATTGGAAACAATTTTGTATGGAAAGCAGAAAAATAATGTCGATAAATTATTGAACCAATTGTAAATGTTATTTACTTCAAATAGAATGCCTAATTTCGCTATTTTAATTTCAATATATGGAATAGATTCATTTTATCGTACCGGTGTGACTATAAATTTGACTCACACTGTAACAGTACAAAGATGGGTAAAAATCGAGTCAAACTAGTATGGTTTGTTGCAGTTATGTATACGGTTTTAATTGCAATTTTGTGTTTAAAAATTATTTCGAAAGTGTATTAAATTTCACTTGAAATCGAGTAAAATTGTGTGTGGTGTTAAAAAAATAATAGAAATTTTATTTGGTCCGGGATGGTACGGGAATCTTACATCACCAAGTATTTCAAACCCATCTTTTAACAATTTTTCTCACAAAAATCTCACCTCATAAAAATTAGATTTAAAAAATCGTTGAATGAAATTCAGTAAAATCTCACGATTAGATGTTGTATCTGCGTTTTTTCACGCTTCACAAACCGTTTATCACGGTGCTGTACATTCATAAGATGCTGTCAGACGATTGCTCTTGAGCTCTTCATCTCGCGTCATAAGAAAGATCGTTCCGACGCGTAACATGCGTAACACTTCATGCCGTAACACGAAACGGGTGGCCACGGGCCGGCCATTGTTTCGTTTTGCTCCGTGGGTGCATGATTACTATCCGTGCGTTTGGTGTGTGAGCCACGAAATTAGTGATTTCAACAGACAAACCACAGCGACATACAATGGTCGAAAGAGATCACGCTGCAAATTAATTACCAACCAACCACCCCACCCACCCACACCCATGAAAGCTTGCCGCGAGACTGCATTTGCCGGCAATCAGAACGCGTCCGAAAGCTCTCACGATGCGGTGTGTGAGTGTTTTTTTTTTGCTAGCCAGGCTTCCCAAGTAGATGCAATTTCACATCACTCTCTGGGATTGCGATCGCCACCGGAGGCTCGGTATCTGTTCTGTGGCAAGTAGGAAATTATTCACAAATGCGTCCGAGCTTCACCATCGAAACAATGGCAACACATCCGTACCCATTTCGCCAAAATTGAAGCAAAAAAAGTAAATCAGACCGTTCTAATGAATAATTAATGCTGCAGAAATTGGAAGGTAAAAGCCTCCTGGGAAATGACGGAGGGCGAGAACGGTCGCTGGGTCGGCGGATATGGATGCATTCAATGGTAATTTAAGCCCGTTCTAATCAGTTCCTACGGGGGCATTAATAACGGCGACGTTTAAAACCGAACCATGTTTGGAGTTTTTTTGTTGTTTGCTGTGCCATTTTTCCCAGTTAAAAGCACTGCGAAAGGTAATTAGCTTCCGTGTATATTTTAATAGTGTTGATTTCGAAGCAACTCACGCGCCTTTTTCATGAACCATCTCTTAAAGAATACCTTTCATTCGGGGAAATAATCTTCTCCATTAATCTTTTAACTCAAGCGTGGTTTTCCTATTGATCAGGAAATAAATCTAATTTCTCTGTTTGAACAAATTGTAAATCGTTGGCCACAGAGCCACGTTGAAGAGGCTCTTCTAGGCAGATAACCAAAAGCCGATAGCGTTCAATGTTGATAATAGCATCGAAGGTGAGAGAAAGAGGGAGAACATTCTTATCATTTACCGGTACAATTCACCATTTTTGTGTTAAACAATCTCTTTCGACTGCAGTACACAAACTTGGAGAGAAGTACGATTCCCTTGACACATTGTTCATAGATTTTTTTTTCGAAAAATCAATTCGGATTACCATTATTGCAATGAGCCACCTTCCAGTGAATTTAATCGTTCACACTCACCCTTTGCCAGCCGGATCATACGACTCGTGCGAAGACGCACATAGGCACCCACCAGGCAAAGAAATGAGCTTCGTGCGTAATCTTTTTTCCCGTGTAATTGTCGCTCACACAGGGACGGTGGCACGTAAGAGACCGCCGCACCATAAAGGTGGCCTGGCGATAATTGCCACCTTGGAGCGAATTGCACAAAAGCTTCATTTTCCGATGAGTGTGAACGCATCATCCGCCCGGTACTTCTCGGTGTGTCGGTCATTTCGGTGGTTGAATCCCATCGGCCTTTATTGCCGGCGAGTTGCGTGATGGATGTGTGGGTCGTTTTGTTTGCAGAACAAGAGAAGCAATGGAACCGATTTGTAATGCTGCAAATATGTGTAGCACAATAATTTTTGTACAAATATGATAGGTTCGAAATTATTCAAGTTATGGAAAATTATGGAACATACTTATTCGTTTCACACGTTTCTAAAATTATACAAATCCAATCTATAAATCTTTCTATGCAGTAAATATACTCTATTTTTGAACAATTAGTTTTTTCATCGTTATTGTATGTATGAAAATTTGATAAATTTTTAACGTCAGAGTATATCTCGAAGCCCTTATAAGTATTAAAATCATTAGGTTAACAATTGTTTATTAATTTTTTTGCTACTTATTTTATCCTGGAGATGTTGTGCACCGTCAAGAGGGAAATATTTGCAAAATTAGCAAACAAAGCGCCTGTAAAGCATGAAAAAGGTGTCGCTGTATAGTAGATTGCTTATTTTGGGGTGTTAGCTAACTAAATCCATCTGAGAGAGTGCGATTGCTAGCAAAATTATGATTACTACTTGGTTAAACAATAATTAACTCATTAATAAAGCGTTAGAGCATGCCCACTGCACAAATGTTGGCGTAATTGAACTTTATCAGCCCAAAAGTATGCAATCTGCTCGACAAACACATTGCTGATACTTTTGTAATGCAAATTTTCGATCACATCAATTATTAGCGTGTTGTAACCTTTTTATTGTTTTTATATTAGTTCATTAAACCATCCGTAAAATGAATGGCGTACCAAACTGGAAGATGAACCAGGCTCCGTATTAAAGACAACGTGTCGAAACATGAGCCTCGCCACGATAAACAACACTTTAACGCCTTGGTTTCCTGCTACATTATATAAAAAAAAATCGTACTAAACCATAACAACAACAGCAGTAGAAGAAAAGTACGTTTCATCGCACTGCAGAACAACCTACTGCACCAGACAAAAAATGTGCCGACACTTGCACAACAACGCTGTCGAACATCACCACCGGTTCGGGCAGTACATGCGGCACATTTCATTTCATTCACGCGTCGCAAAACTTCCCACCCACCCCTGGGATGCACCCGCTGATGTTATTAAACAAATGCCGGAGGAAATGTGTGGATGGATTCATCATCTTTCCTCGCGTTTGGTTGTTGTTTGGGTTCGATTTCATTTCCCTTGCGCTGTGGTGCGGAGTGTTCGCTCCGTCAAGGTCTAGATATGGGGCGTTTGGGTCCTTTGGAGGTAGCGGGTGTGAAATTGTGTGGCTGCGTTTCGTTTGGCGCGCAAAAATAGCTGCGGTCCGTAATTATGCATTCACGCGCTTCGACAAACGCCTCCCGTCTACCGAAGCCCTTCTCCGCTGCGCTCTGGTAGCGTGCTTTACTGGAGTGTTTTTTTTGCGATGGGTGGTCACGATGATGATGATGGTTGGCGTGGTGCTTTCTCCTATTTAACAAATTAAATAAAAATTATATCGAGCAAAACACCTCGCTGCCAGGGAGTGCTGTCCGCATATACTGTTGGTCGCTTTTGAATTTGATGTTTCGTGATGCTGCCATGGCAACGATCATTTTTCACTTCATTATGCTCTGTTTACTTCGCGAACGCGAGGGGTATGATTTAGAAAACAAAATCACAAACTGTTAACTATCTTTCGTTGCCGATCGTTGATTAAGATTTCTAACGAAAGGTAAAAATAATCATTTAAGTTTTCCTTTATGCAATGTTTTATCTCATGGGCATGAATCGAATGTCTTTTCTTTAGGATTATTCTTAAGTATTATACATAAGGCTCTATGTGTTACTTATCAGATTTAAGTATTTCAACAACTTATGAAAGTTAGTTATAGTTAGCTACTTTGTTATGTGGTTTGTAAGCTAGTGTACGTTATGTGTTTTGTAGCTAATGTCTTAGCACAACAGGACTGCGTAATAATCACTTAATAAGCTTAAATAAGTTGCAATGATTTACAAAACGCACATTTTTATCTTACATTTTATGATCAGATTCTTACAATATTTCTGCAAATGTGTTACAAGAATCTTATCATAATTGTTGCGTGTGGCTTATAAGAATCGACCCAGGCTCTTATAAGACTCGTTATAAATGCATTTTAACAATCTTAGCGAAATCCAGCATAAAACTATGAAAATTTCTTCATTCCTTCAGGTTATTCTAACTGTATCGACATTTAGAAATAACTGGAATGTACTAAAAATACTAAACTACCAACATGCTTGACATAAGTGGACTATCGAGTGGAACTATGTCTAATGATTGGAATTGCCCGTGTTTTTCTTGTGATTTGTCAAGCATTCAAGATACAACTCAATGCATTCAGTTTCTCATTGCAACCACATCTGATTAGGTATTTTTAGATTAATCGATATATCCTCTAAGCAAGTTCCCTTTACTGAACCTAACCACATTGCTTTGAAATTCCATCGTGTACGCTGCTAATAAAATTTTTTATTATTATTTTCCCTCCACGATAGAACTATCGAAGCCAATCGCACGACGATGTGCTGGGCGTGGTGACCCATCTGGACCATATGGTGACGCTGCTGCTGGTGGAACTGCACCATTGTAATAAACTCAGCCTACCCGGCCAGACGGCCCCACCGGCACCATGTTTGGAGCATCTGCTGAGCGAAAACCTGCTCGACAAGCTGTACGAGTGGGGCATCAAAACGGGACGGTAAGCGATCGTCGTCGGGTTGGGCATGAAACATTCCCCCCCACTGAAACGCCTCTAATCTACACCCGCAGATACGCGAACGCGGTACGGTTGGAGCAGTTGAAGCTGTACGAGCAACTGGTCAGCCACTCGCGCCATCAGCTACTGGTGCACGAACCGTTCCTCCGGCCGCTGCTGAAGCTGCTCGCCTCGAGCCAGAACGAAATCTATCCGCCCGATGTCGAGAAGCGGTTGGTGATACTGCTCAACCAACTGTGCGTGGTGCTGATGCAGAACGTGCACCTGCTCGATCTGTTCTTCTTCTCCACGACGCAGACACAGCAAACGCACCACTCGAGCAATGGTGGCCACACGAAGTAAGATCCGATCTTTCTCTTCTTTCTCCACCGAGGTCAACTTAAAGCAATCACTCATTTTTTTTCCATCCGACAGTTTCATCATCTTTTCACTGCTGATACCGTACGTGCATCGGGAGGGTTCACTGGGTCATCAGGCACGCGATGCGCTGCTCCTCTGCATGGCCCTCTCGCAAAAGAACTCGAACGTCGGCACGTACATCGCCACGTACTCGTCGATCTGTCCGGTGCTCGTAACCGGACTCGGCGGGCTGTACTCGCGCCTACCGAACCAGATCGAAATCAAAACCATCGACTGGTATCGCATCACCACGGACGATGTGACCGAGATGCCGGAGCTGACGCTGTTCATGAACTCGCTCGAGTTTTGCAACGCGGTCGTGCAGGTCGCCCATACGATGATTCGCCAACAGCTGCTCGACTTCCTTTACCAGGGTTTCCTGGTGCCAGTGCTCGGACCGGCCATACTGCAGGTAATGTTTGCGGCAGGTTTGCATCGTGGATTGGTTTGGTTTAAGCGTTCATGAATGTTGCACCTTTAACCGTCGTAACATTGTTTACAATTTCAACTTCCTCATTCGCGGGCAAGCATCTTCATCGATAAGACAATCACTGTTGTCTATTCCAATCAATCATGTATTTATCAAGAGCTTTTTTTGTTGTTAAATGATCCTTCGTTGTAAATATTCATCCAATATCCTAAAAAAATCAATTTGGATCTTAAAAATGTATTACAAACGGCTCCATTATAATAAGTACCTAAGTAAAACGTTATTTTGAGGATTGCATACTTTAGGGTTGATAATAGAAAATTATGCCAACATTTATGCAGCTTAGCTAATCCAGTATTTGCTACTTCTACAAACTGATAATAACGAATTTTGTGAGAAACTTTCAATTACACTTTTTTATACTTAATTAAGCAAAATCCGCACCCATCTCGATCTAATTTAGCGTTATCATCGTCCCTAGAATTAATGCGTTGTTTATAGCTATAAATTGGTGTTTGTTTTATCTATTTGCGTCGGTGTATGTGTGCGTGTAAGAGGTTTGTTCATTCCCAAAGATACACAAACAGACACACCCAACACACAAGCTTCTGGAAACAGTTCTGCAGCTCACACGGCCAAACATGAAGCACACATTCCCAGCACATGGGGTTGTACATCGGTACATCCACCACCCCCCAACGATCGCCACTGAGGCAAACCACAGACAGTCATTTACACTTTGCACTACCACCCCCTCCTTCCACCCGTTTCGGTTGATTCCGTTTTCGGTTGTACCGTACCGTGATTCTAGCACTTGTCGGTGCTCACATCTTTCCACCGCCAACCTGACTGGTTTCATTTCCCGCCTCCGTTCATGACCTGTTTGATAGCATTACCACCCCCCATTTACCTCGGACCCCGGCGTGTTGCGTTCTTATGCTGTCCTGTATGGTTGTGTGTTTTCTTTTGTCGTTGTTTTGTTACTTTTTATTGTTTTGGGTGTTTTGTTTTATCTGTTCCTTTGTATCGCTGAACGTGTAGACTGATAGCGGTCACAATTTTGCGTTCCGGAACTGATTTATTTTCTTCTTTTTTCTCTCTCCTTTTCTCTTTCGTTTCTTATTACGTTTGCTCTTTTCGTACACTTCACTTCACTTTCGAAACTTTTCCACAACCAATCTTTTATCTTTGCAATATATTGTTTCTACCCTTTCCTTTTATCACCCTTCTTCGCCGTGTGTTCGCGCGTATGATCTAATATTATCTGATCGTTGGTTTTGCTTCCGAATGGAAAAGGAATGGAATGGAAAACATTCACGTGATCCGTGTTATTGTATGTTTTTTTCATTCGATTTTTTTCTGGGGTGGTTCTTTTTTCCCCCGATTTTTGGTCGCCCCGATTGCTTTGGCTCTTACAAAACACTTCCGCCGGCATAAAATTATTATCAATCCGCTATCCGAAATGGTTGAAACATGTGGAACGTGTGTTGCATCTTTGGCCTCGAATGCTGTGAATGTGCTGGCCGGTTTTTCCGCTTGTGAACACCAACGCCCGTTTTGTCGTGCGCAATCGATCGAACAACACTCGTATGGAATATTAATATCGTAACGCTTCGTGTTAGCCACTTTGTACTACTAATAATTTCATGCGATATTTAAAAAAAAAACTTACCGATAAAAACAAAATCAAACAACCCTTCTGCCTGTGCAATACTCTAAACTCTTCTGCACCACTTCCGCGTAACCCTTGATAAGCAGACATTTAAAGGGCAAGGTCAATTCCAGACGAACGTCGAGTCGCAGGTATCGGCGATGGCGTACTTCGATTTGATCGTACGATCCATTACCGAGCCGGGGCTGATACAGATCGTGATTCGCTTTCTGTTGGACGAGGAAAAGTTTGACGGGCAGCGGATACTGGACGTACTGGTCGAGCGCCTTAACAGCAACGACTCGCGGGTGAGTTTGGAGGAGCTTTTCAAATCGTTGTTACCGTGGTAACACTAACCTCATCTATACCATTTCTTCCCCGTCAGCTCTGCATGGTGACGCTTTCGCTCTTCGACAGCCTGCTTAGTCTCAACTGTGAGGATATTATGCTAGAGTTGATACTGAAGTACCTGCTACACTGTAAGCACGTGCCTATATCGCATCGGTACAAAATCAACCGGGTTGATCCGTACACGCAAGCCGTCGAATATTTCCTCAACATCACGCCAGACATCATGAAGAAGGTGAACAGTGTGCTGAGCATCAACAACGGTGGCTTGATGCCGATGTCGCCGCCGTCGCAGCAGCCATCGGGATCCCATCGAACGCTTGCCGCAGCCAGCGGTAACAGTGCCAACAACGCTAACCTCAACGTTAGTCGTACGATCGGTGCCAACTGGAACCATTACGGGTTGAACACAACGACGGGCGAAACGTTGCTGGCGAACTATCAAGCCTACCTGCTCGATGCACGCAATCGCATCGCCCAAAGCAAGCATGCCTGTGATCAGTGGAACAACGTATATCGTTACCAAAAACTAAGTAAGGCCAACTTTTCGTCCGCACCGGTGGCGGGTCTGGCGAATGGCAGCAGCGGTACCAACAGCCTCGTCAACCCGGAAGACGTTCGCACGCTGAAGGTGCAGATGATAAAGGACTTTCTGCGCGAGTTTTCGATCGATTCCGGCATCGGAGAGCAGCAGCAGCAGCATCATCACCAGCCCGTCACGGGCACCAGCTCGTCGGGCTCGAGTGCAATAATGTTCGGTGGATCGCTGTCCGCCTCCGGTGGCAAGCAGCTGGATAGTTTGCAATCGATCGGCGATAGCAGTGGGTACGAAAGTTTAAACGTATTCTCGCAAACGACCAACGAAATGCCGGCGTCGGTGGGGACGGGACAGCAGGAATTATTACCGCAAAGCAAGCAGCAACAACAACACCACCGAATTGACGCGTGGAAGGTGTCGAGCGTACGGGAGGAACAAATTGGTGATTTGGACCTTTCCGAGGATCTATTCGCGCAAGGGACAGTTAGTTTAGGTACGCCTTTTGTCGATCCAAATGTAGCCGCGTTCGGTTCAGTGTTGTATGGAATTTTATATTTATTTCACTTCCAAAGGTCCCTTTCTGACTGCGATCTGGGGAAAGCTGCAAACGTTCACGAGCAACTGTCTGTACGTGAATCTACACCTCACGGGGCTGATTACCCATCTGACGCTGTTTCCGCTGCCGCTGCTTCACTCCATCCTGCTGCGACCGGACATACCGACCACGTCCGATACGCCATCCTTCCATCAGGTATTTACAGAGGCATTGGTGCTCTAGTGATGTTTTTAATTTCTCCGTTACAGACGAACTATGGAACGTTTTCTGTAGCCTACCAAAGGTGTTGCTGTGATGTTTTTCAACCATGTGAATGATTCATGTCAAGCCTTCCTCATTTTCTTATTGTCTTCGTGCTTACCGATTCTGTCATGTCAGAAGAATTTGCTGTTTTTATTTTTTCCTGCAATGTATTTCAAGTATCCCGAACTAAGCAATCGTTGAAATGTTGCAGACATATTTCAATATCAAATCCCCACGTTTTCGAATTAAACGATAAGTTGGCTCTTTCCATTGCGATATCAAATAACTAAGCTCATATTATTTTCCCTCCTTGTTACATCTGAACAGGTGCTAAAAATACTGAAACAACAAATCGACGCCGAACTCCCGGACACGGACGAATCGCTCGAGATCGTAGACGTAGCGCGTTCCTTCCTGGTCGACCGTGAGTTCCGATTGGTAAATATGCGCAAAAATGCGATCGAATCGGCCGCCAGCGGGAAGCTACTGAACGGTGGTGGCTCCTCGATGACGTCCAGCCTCTCGCAGACGACACCGATGCAGCTCACGCCCAGCTCGTCGTACGATCCGTTCAAACGGCAGGACGGCAAACGCAAGAGCATCAGCAACTCGTTCTCCAACATCTTCCGGCGGCCCGGTTCCGTGGGTGAGTTGTTCGTTGATTGTCTCCCCCACCATCACTTTCAGGCGCCGTTTGGGCATAAGGCACAGAAAAAAAACAGTACTTCAATTAAGAGGGAAGAAAAGCAAACATTTCAACCTTCGACTGTACGAGCCGCCATCTTTGCTTTCACTTCACCGCTCACGCTCTCGTGCTTCTTCCCGCGACGGAGGAAGGACACGCATCGCACACGTTGCACAGCTCTTCAGCTCATGTCTCTGATTTGCTTTCATTCTGTTCTCATCGTTCCCTGCTTTTCTGTTTCTCACATCGATTCACGCTTTCTGTTTTCGGGAAAGGTTTTCATCATTTTACTATCGATCTTATTTTGTTACCGTTTTCTTGAATTAAAAATTACAGAAATTTGTATTTATACTAGCCAACGTGAGCGCTACTTTTTCGCAACATTTATTTCTTTCGAGTAGATTTTTTCACTTTCGGAGCTCCATTTAGCATTTTGTTAAAATAATACTACCTAGCTCATACTTACTTTCTGTTTATGTTTCTTTGTTTTATTTCATTATGGTTTTCTTATTGCTTTACACCATTTCACTTCGTACTAGAATTCGCTTGGTCAATCTCCATTCTTTTTTTTGTCACTAAAAGCACAGCGCTTCGACACTCCGCACGAAACGACTGGATGATGCATCCGGGAACCAAAACCGCGATAGGAAAACCACTGTCCCTTTGTACTCTAAACATACACACACCTCGATTTGAATAACTTCACCTTCGGATGCACTGACACCTTTCACACTACTATTGCAGCTGCCTCTCTGTTATCGTGTAGTAGATGAGTATTTATTAACAAACGCTTCGTGTGGGGAGCAAAGAGAAACATTGCCAGTAGAACATACCACGCCACCTTTCTTCTTCTTCACACACCCATTATATTTCGCCGACCGTTTCGCTAAGGCGCTTAAACGATGATACCAACTGTACGAATTGATGCCATCAATATACCAATATACCCATATCTCGTTTCTCCTCATTCAGCTTCATCGGGTTTAGCACAGATAGTTGAATTTTTTACCGGTAAATATCATGCCTCTTTTATTTGTTCACCCCTGTTCTTGCTCCCTTTCCCCCCTTTATTCCTTTCATTATTGTTTCTGGTTGTATCCCTCTCCCTCTGAATGGATTATCTTACCTTTCCTTTTGTATTCCTGGCCCGTTATAGATAGTTTCCGTTTATCCTTGCATACATTACTTGCATGTGTATAAAGCGTTCCATTACCTTTTTGCTTACCTTTTGTCCTGCATGATACAACTATGATTGCAACCAATTTTTTTTGAGAAAATGTTGCTGTATTTTTACTATATGGATGATTGATTCATGAAACAAATATTTTTGAAAACCGATTTTGGTGATCCCTCCGAGAACTCGTTCTCGTCCCCTTTCCTATCCAAGAATGTTCGCACATTCCGTTTTTCCGTTCTTTTATTTATTGGTTGGTTCTGTATTTTAGCGCTAACAATGTGTCATTTTGATGTTTCAAATCATTTAAGCATCGAAAGTAGTAGTTTTGGTTTGTGGGACCAGTAACTTTTCCTGCTTGTTTCATTCGTTACTAAATATGTTTGTGTGCGTGCGTGTGTTTGGTGGTGTGTGTTATTGTCAAGTAATTTGTTCCGCCCGGCTGTTCATCATTAACTCTGCTAAGGGCGTTACAGAAACGTTTTAATGTGACTCAAAATTTTTATCTAACTGTAGCATGAAATACTAATACCCCCCTACTCCCGTACTATTGCCTGTTTGCCTTTTTTATACCTAGCGAGCGTAGAAGTACCTCTCAACCTAGACAGAAAAATTACTGAAAACGGAATTGAACTATTTCTCAGCAAACAAATCCGAAATTAAGCACCAAATGGTGAATATGAATATAGCATAACACGATTCCTACCAACAAAATTAATGAAACCAAGTAAATAAATTTTCCGCACGTGTGGAATTTTTAATTGAATAATTTTAATTGGTCATAATTTTTGGAATTAATTGCAACCACAGTAGTTCAATTTCGTTCCCTTCTTACCCTTTTTGCTATGCTTTTATTAAACGAGTAGATGTGCAGTTTCTTCTCCACCCGAATCGGAACTCCCTTTCTCTCTAGTAACGATTCGTGTTTTTTTTAAATACATCTCTCGCGCGACACTCTTCAGGATCGGGTGGAAGTAATGGAATGAACCACACACCAAACGGTAGACAACCGCAATCGTTTCCGTCGTCCTCCACGGCACACCCGTCACCCGGGCAGCAACCGAGTTCCGTGCCACCGAGCGGTCTGCTTATCGGCAGTTCCCGGCGCGAGTCACGAGAAGCGGAAACACAATTTATGTCCATCGACACGACAGCAAGTGGTGGTGGTGGTGCTGCTGCTGCAATTGCTACTCCAGTCACTGCTGCCGTCCATTCGGTGGGTGGACCGATTGGAAACGATCTCCATCTGCACGCCAACAGCCTCGAGCACGGAGGGCTCCCGAACTATAGCGTCGGGAACGAACGACAGCTCAACCTTGCCATTGGGGCCGTCTTGTTGGACGAGTGGCTGCGTGAGCTATCCGCGGTCACGCAAGAACAGTGCATCATGATGCTCTCGGAGCAGGTGCAACAGCATCAGCAGCAGCAGCTGCAGCAACCAACACGAGCAACGACCAGCACCAGCTGAAAGCGAAAGCACGAGACGCCAACGTACGTCGAAATAAGACGTACGAAAAGTGTTCTACCGGATCGATACACTCATACTACAGCGCTAAGTAACTTTTCCCCTAACGAAAAGCTTGTGATTTAATTAAGTAATGAACGGTGTGTTTAATAGTGGATAGTCAAAGGTTTTGTGTCAGCAGTGCGTGCGAGATGACGATTGACAGATCGTTTGTAAAACAATCGACGAGCACGAAAGGAAATCGATTTTAATCTAGGCGAAATTTAATCATCCTTCCTCCTCGCTTGTTTTGATTTTAAATCTTTTAATCGCTTTCAAAACGCCATTCTAACCGCCTGAAAACGTTTGAATTAGTGAGGTAAAAAGCAGTCGAACAAGAATGATTACGACTTTTCATGAAATTATTTCCCCCTTGCCTTTTTTTTCGTTTTTCGTCCGGTGGTGGAGTTCACTGTCGAAAAAAATCGTGAACACAAAGCTTCACCGCTTAAATTATTTGGTGTACCGTTTTTCCATGGATAGCAAATCGGGTATGGACACACATACAAACCATAAGATAGGATCAAGCAAATGGCCAAACAACGACAAATAGAACCTGTAACTATACTAACATACGCTAGGATTAATGTAAAATGCAGTTGAGGAGAGGATGGCATCTGCCCTGAGTGCGTTAAATACCGGAATGTTTTGTTTTAGAACGATATTAAGCTTTTGTAGCTAGTAATCCCGCCCCTGCTGTATATAATGTTATACAAACTATTTATCATTGCACTTACCATCCATCCCATTGTTTGTTCTTTCCGACCCAAGGACACTTGGGAGAACATTTTGTTTTTTTTAAATGATTTTCTTTGGTTCTAAAAATAAAAGGACGCCAAAGGAAAAAAAAAAGTCAACTGTTTTTAGACTACATCCGAAGCACCTAACGTGAACGTGAACAGATTTCTCAGCGTGACCTGCTAATTTAGTAGCGAAGCTAATCACTTCGCCTGAAAGTATGCAATGCGTTTTGCAATTGCATACTGTGCGAAAGACTGTTATACAATGGGCGATAGGGCGTTGCTTTATTCAAGCCAAGAGCTATTGGCAGCTATTCAGTGACTAATACGATCCCTTCCAATTTGTTCCATGTTGCCGTGTGTTACCATCGTGATTATCAAAAAAAAAGTAAATAACTGGCATAAATGTTATGAAATAGTTTGACCAACACATGTTCCATGATTTGATATGCTAAAAGTTCCATACCAAGAATTGTTTTTCCTGCCATGTAACGACAGAAAGGTTATAAAATTATTCTAAAGCCTTACATTACTTGTCCTTGGAACTGAGTAATAGGAATTTTCACTAGAAATTAGTAAGAAAATACGAAATGATTTTAGCCCAGAGTACGTTAAAATTGTTCTGCTGCTAAAATTGAGCTTGTTTTTCTTTGGCGTAACGACCTAATATGACGGAAACGGTTTACTAGACGGACAACCGACGGACAATCTTTACTGGAGGAACCCAACAATCAGTACTAATTCTTCATGATTGTGAGGCATTTTGTGCAAGAGAGCATGTGCAAAAGAAAGAAAACGAAAATGTTAATACATGTGAGTGTTTCCGAGATCCAATCAATTCGCAGCTAGCCCCTGGAAAGAACAAAAAGGAAGCCAAATTAATAATAATGTCTTTGCTACATTCTGTGACGAATAAAATGGTAAGCGACGCCTCCTTTCTCCACTCTTTCGTGGTCAGTTCAGTACGATCAACATGGTTGATTTGCATGAAATTTTGTACACTATGCATTCTGTCCGCCCGTACGAAAAATCATCATGGTAAGAGTTTAGAGAAATCGGCGCACCATTTTAGTCAATCTTACATTGATTAGATACTTACGCAAATGATCAGGATCGCCGATTGAATTATGTTGCTGATTGGACCAAGCATTTTTGGCTTCAAAGTAATAGTTACCTTTGCCTGAAAATAATTTGAAAAGAAAACACCGGTTAGTACAATCAGATCGGAGAAATTTCTCCAGCACTTCGTACTCACCCAATACGGCTGTCTTCATGGCTAACTAGTCGACTCTGATGAGTTGATGAGTTTTTCTGAATCATCTTTTAAAGATCTGCAATGAAAAAAACTGCTTTCTCGCTCCCCAACACAAATGACACAAACCAATCTTATTCCGTGGCATGAGGATTTTAGATATTACGATCATGTATTTTCTCTGTGTGTTTTCTTCCTCCTTTCCTGGTGTGCAAGTGTGTGTATGTGTGCAACACAACACAGCACCACCACTTTCTGTACTTTTCGTCACCAAGCACGACACCACACACACGGCCTTAGCACACACGAATCATTGTCCCATAAAGAACAATCATAAAAACAACATGCCGCGAACGTTTTCACCTTCGAAGGAAAACGATGATGGCGATTGTTTCCCGAGGACTGAGCACATCGAAGGATACTAACGGCACGCGAGACCGCGTATGAATGCGCGAGTAAACGTTAGATTGATTCTTAAAACCAATACTCTAAGCCCGCAGCACACAGGCACCACCGGACTTCTTGATCTTATCCTGGGCGAGTTTGGAGAAGTATTTCGCCTTCACAATGATGGGCTGCTTGGGCAGATTGCCGGTTCCGAGCAGCTTGAAGTAACCCTGTAAAAGAAAAAAAAAATGACGCGATTAGCACTGTAGGGCTCGTCACAACAGTAGGACGCACTGTTCAGTATATCCTCGAATCAGTAAAGTACGATCAACAGGAATTGTTGCATGAAAATTTGTACACTATATGCATTCTGTCCGCCCGTACGAGAAAATCATCATGAAAAAAGTAACTCTTAATACACTTTACGCTTAGTGCAATGACACTTACGAACTGGACCAGATCGACGACCGGCACCTTCTCGGGCTTCTTCTTCGCCTCCTCGCGGATCTTCTCGGGCACCAGCGACCACAGATGGCTGAGGTTAATCGTGGGGCAGAACTTGTGGTTGCGGTTCAGATGGAAATTCCGCATACCGACCTTACCGAAGTAACCCGGATGGTATTTGTCGAAGTTAATGCGGTGATGGTGCATACCACCAGCGTTACCACGACCACCAGGATGCTTACGGTGCTTGCCTAAAATCATAGTAACCGCTTGTTAGAATCTTTCTCCCCAACAAGAACTTTTCCCCACGGGTGTTGCGTTACTCACCAATACGACCATGACCGTGGCTGACGTGACCACGCAGCTTCCTGGTCTTCCTGCGTACCCTAAGATTCTGTGAAAGAACGTCAACAACAGTGCCGGAGATTATTAATCCATTGCTATGCAGGAGTGACTTTTAGTAGCCGCCATTATCACAACTAGCGACACACGAAGCAACATTCTCTTCACCGCTTATCCAACCGACACCGATCAGCGTATAACCAAACACTGAACCTTCGCATCACTTCCACAACACGATGACACTCGTCCGTGCGGGATGAGGGTTCCCTTGATGTGTACACTACTTCCAATCTCTTTTACACATCTTGTAAATCCACACTATCGTGTTTCGGCGATGCGGTGAAGGAAGCGTTCGTGGTGCAGCAATCTTTCGGCACGAAACTTACAGCCATTGTGTACGATAATCCAAAAACTTCGCGTCGAGATCACAAAAATGTGTCGACAGCACGCAGAGTTTGCCGGAAAAAGAAAGAGACGGTCGGGTTGTTTGACGTTAACCCCGTGTGACGTATCGGCGGAAGTGATAGTTTGACAGTACGCCTGACAGCGAAAATGCCTAGTGACGAGGTGCAGAGGGTGGCTAGCGGTTTACATCAATTGATGTAAAATTCAGATTTATGACCATTTTATGGGCCAAAGATAATCTAAAATATGGGGTATACAAAGCAACACAAACTATAGAGCATTTAGTACAATAATAGCATAAGTATAGATTTGACATGCTTTTTGCACACAAAACAATTACGAGATAATTTCAGAGGTATCGATCACCCTGTGTGAGCTGTCAAATTAAAAATGGTTGAGCAAAATTTAACGGTCGTTTGGTTGTTGATAAATAATTAAAATCAAACAGGTTTCCAACGCACGTAAAAAGCCAATAAATACGTGTACATTAGCTGTAGTAGTCTAAATTGAGTCGTTTATTTGTTTAAGTTTTTAAATGAATTACAGTTTTTATAAAATTTTAATTGTTCAATCAACCGCCGAAGTGTTGTAACGTTCGCTTGAAGCAAGCGTTGTTTTGGTTTTTATAAAAAAACAGTCTAAAATTTCACTAAAGGATGGCTAAATCGGGTTTGAAAATGCAACTGCAACCCCTGATGCCGGAGGATATGCGTTCCGAGCTGATAGCAGCGCTGAAGGTGCAGAATGTACAAAACGTTCGCGTTGGCAGTGAGTTTTGTTTGTGTATGAGAAAGAATTTTGGGATGTTTTTTTACCAACGTGCCGATTCATTCCAGGTGGCCGCCGTTTTGCTTTTGCCAATTCACGCACCAACAGTCCCGTTGTCCGCACGCCACCCCAGAACGGCGAGGAGGACAAACGGCACCAGCTGCGCCTGCAGGCGATCAAGGAGATCCGTACGTCCGAGGAATCGTACCAGCGACAGCTGGACCTGCTGCTGGAGTACTTCGTTACGCCCCTGCGCACCAACGGGTTTCTTACGGAGAAAGTGCATAATCAAATCTTTGGTCAGCTGGACACAATCCACAATCTGAGCCAGGAGTTGCTTAAGAAGCTGGACGACAATCTGGACAATGTGGTGCGAGCATTCACCAACCTCGGACCGTTCTTTAAGCTCTACTCGGTGTACGCATTCGACTATCGCAACTCGCTTTGCACGCTGCAATCGTTGATGGACAAAAACGCTACGCTGAAGCGCTACATCGCCAACACGGAATCGCGCCCGGAGGTGCAGATGAAGCTGATCTCACTGCTGATCATACCGATACAGCGCATTCCGCGCTACAAACTGTTGCTGCAGCAGGTACTGTTCTACACGAGCCCGGCGGACGAAGCGTACAAAGCGCTGCAGGGCTCGATACGGCTCGTGGAGCAATCCGTTTCGCACATAAACGCCGTCGTGGAAGATTACGAAAATACGCAGCGCCTAATCTTGGTGCAGAACGCTCTGACGAACAAATCGCTCAAGTTGGTAAAACCGGGCCGAAAAATTCTGAAGGAAGGCTTCCTGCGCAAGCTCAAAACGGACGGATCGACCTCGCGGAAGTACTGCATACTCATGTCGGACATGTTTATGTACTGTCGCGTGCTGAAGGACGTTGAGGTGTTGCTGACCGATAGTTCCAGCATCGCCTGTAGCTGCGTGTTTCCGCTCAAGAAGTGCAAGATCGTCGAACTGTTCCGGGGCAACTTTCGGCTCACGTGCAGCGGCGACGGAACGATCTTTAGCACGGACGGCGACGAGGCTGACTCTCACGGTTGGTACGTGGCCATAAGGGAAGCGATCGAGATGCACGTCCAGTGCCGGAAGACGCTTCGCAAGCTGTCCAGCAATCGGAAACCGATGCGAAAAAAGCATCTGCAGCGACTGGAACCGGAGGACGACATTATGTGGCTGCTGCGACGCAAAACGACCAGTCCTGATCGGATACAGAAGGTGCACACGAAACGAAGACGCAGTTTGTGGCCATTCCACGGTATGAATTGTTTGCAGCTAAACGAATCGATCGGTGAATCGAGTGGGTTACAGCAGCAGGAGCAGCAGCACCAACGGTACCGATATCCGCAGGCATCAACGCTTTATAACGCTACCACTATCGGTGGTAATACGTCGTTCACTGTTTCCGAGCCGAAAAATAACTTCCACAATCCTCCAACGAACACTCGGATCGGTAGCCCGGTGAGTTGCGGGATGGAAGTTGATCCTGTGACGGAGGAGGACGCTGAAAATGACGATCAAGCCAACGGAAGCAGACATGTACACTTTCGGTTTCCTTCCGTGCACTGGCGTTACTGAAGGTGGAGGATTGTTTTACTGACTGAACGAAATACTCGAATTTTTTTTTTTAATTTGTATCTTTAATAGTCATTAGAAGTTAATATTTATTCATCGTGGTGGCAAACAAAACGATGCCTTTCTTTCTTTTTGTATCAATAAACCACATTATGAACTTTTAACAGTAGAAGAATGTTTCAACGTATGTTTTCATTTTGTTGAGAAGCTTTATTTGCGAGGCGAAGCTGCTCATTCGGGCATAGCGGTTTAATCTTCAGGAAATTAATTATTTATGAGCAATTATTTGTGATATTTATTAACAGTTAATCCATGAAAATTCTACGAATTTCTCCATTCTTAACAACAAAACCCATTTTCATTTTTTCCTACCAAAATGTATTTCCACTCGACGAACGAAGTATGCGTTGACGTTTGTAAATGTATCGTCTATTCTACGAGTTGCCCAAGTGGTTTGGAAGAAACAGACGAAACGAATACAAAAGCTCGAGTGACTAGATGAGATTAAAAAACACAAGCGAGGTAAATACTTACTTATCCTTTATGTATGAATAATATTCTTCGTTTAAGGTTGGTTTTGGGAGGTTCGCCGAACTGATTGAGCTGTTGTCCCGAATGTCCACCTGAATGGCGATCCTTCGTGAGCTAACACTGTTGACACGATGATGAAACGTCCTGTTTTATGCTAGCCGAAATGAATACAAACCTCCCGGTGGTTAATTTCTTTCCCGTGCAACCGAAAACGAAAGCACGACGAGCACTCGTCGCACTCGCCACACACATCACCTTGACACCGAACAATGTGTGTTATCTATTTATCGTATTGACTAGAACATAACCATCGAAAAAATAATACAAAAAGAGAAACGCAACACGTTGCAAGAAAGCACAAAATCAATCACATCACGTTTTGTTTTTTTTTTTGTGGTCAAATATAACGCGGATTTTGGGACGTAGCAGAAGAAACTAACCACGGATACTAACTAGAAAACCGCGCAACTACTCGCATTGGGACGAGGACGAAAACCGGACCATAACTGAAAGTACACATGAAAACAACGGAACAACGTGTTTTAACCAATCAAGTGTGTGAACGATTGATCCTGTTTGGGAACGCATGCGTGCTTGCTGTTTTTGTTCCTTTTTTTGTCACCACATATGTCTTACTTATGTTACTTTATCAACTTATCTGCATCCTTTACCCCTCTGCCTGTCGAATTTTGACTAGTATATAATTTCGTATTTGCACCATTTTCGATTCGCATGCGTCTTTTTTTTTGTCGTTCTTCATTCATTCGCTCGTATTACTTGTTGCTCCTTAGCTCTGTTTGCTGCTCATAATTGATTAGTTGTATTTGCTTTTTTAAACCGATTTTCGTTTGCGTTCCGTTTGCAATATTAATTGTATTTGCCAAGAGCTTGGTATTTTTTTGTTGGTTGTTGTTGCTTTCAAAGATTTGGAAATGATTCGTTATGTTTTTTTAAGTATAAGAATGCCACTTTTTGGATATTTTCTACTTTTTGGTTTTGTTTCAATCGCCCTCGTCGTCTACCTTGCTTCCACGGTTACCTTGTTTTGCCTAATAGTTCGTCGTATTTAGCCAATCACATATTCTTATTCCACTATTTTCGATATTCTAATGATTTTTATTCTCCATTTAGTTAGTTTTACTCTTCAAGCACTAGGATCGCTGCTCTTCGTCTTAGTGTTGTTCTGGTAACGTTGGTTTTTCGTGTGTGTATTTTTTTCGTTTTACCTTTTTTCCGTTCAAGTTAACAGTAAATGGGCGGCGTACTCAAATGTTACTGGACATTTGTTCAGTGGGCTGGTCAGCTGTAACACAACAGTTTTATCCGCAAAACACAACACATGTTTAGTGTGTTCGTGTTGAAAATTCACAAATTTAGACAAACAACTTTTACAATTTGAAACACGTCAAAAGACGACACAACTCCAACGCTGCACTTCGAACGGTTTGGCTTTGGGTTACACTAACAAATTCGAAAATTGAATTATTTTTAATCCTACAACTCATGACTAGGTGTTGGCTACTGTTTGCAGGATGTGTGACTAGAAATATGAAGGTGCGTCTTTGTGTGAGTGTGTAGTAATCCCATACACAGGATTAGCTATATTGAACTGCACAAAAGTCTTATTGAAATAAGATAAATTCACAAAACACACGTACACATAGATCAGGCGGGTAGTTTACAGACGGCAAAGAAGAAAACAATCTTAATAATAATCACTAACATCTAAGCCGCATTTCCAGTTCTGCTGAGATGTCACGCCGGGGGGGTTAGGGGGGCACGCTAAACCGTTTGGTTCGTTTTCACTATTGCTTACTTTACGAACAACTAGTTTCTTTTTCGTTTTATTAGTAACACTGGACTAATGTCGTGTATGGCTGGTTTCATTTTGTTCTATTCACTCTCTCTCTTTTTTAACCGATTGCAATCAAAGGTGGCCGGGGGTGTTGGGAATTAAAGTGTTCGATGTGTCCTTTTGTTAAGAACCTTTGCTACGGCTATTTTGTGAGTCAGTAATGTCGAAGATTCACACGATACGTGGGCTTTTAGTCTGTCGATAGTGTTTAAAACTCAGTTCGTTTCATCGTTCGCTCATCAAAAAACCGCTTCCCCTATTGACAACAACAAAGCATTTTCCGTGGCTTACTTTATGGTTTGGTTTCGTGTGCTTGTGTGTATCTCTATTGCCCGTCAGGCTCGTGAGGTTCGGTGTGACTTTGTCTTTTCCTGTTGTTTGATTCTTTTGTGTTGAGGTTAGAACTATAGCTTTCAATACATCTGTCGGGACTTCGATAACGATTTCTATTATAAAGTTTTTTTTATTATTGTATTGTGATTAGTTTTGGGTAAGTAGCTCTGGTGTCTATTCTGTGTTGTCGGTGCTTGCTGAGGTTGATTTGCTTTGTTTTAGTTCTGTGTTCTGCAGTGAGCTCCGTGCTGTTCTTTTAAAGAGCTTGATAAAATTATTTGAATTATTTTTTTCTTAAACTACGTTTCTCGATTTGGTTTCTAGTTCTAAATGTCTGCCCAGCCCAAGCCGGACGTGATGGTGCTTGTTTAAAATGCTCCCAATGCTTTTCCACCGATAGCAAGGCGTCAATGCGCAACCAAATACAATCGCTAAAATGCATTCGTAAATAAATAAAAACAACATGCCACAAAAAGTTCGTAAATAAAACATGTAACTCTCCAAAGCACAAAACCACCATTTACACTAATGAACGTTTCAGAGGTCGTTTGACCCTTTAACAATGTTCTAAAAAATGTGTATTAAAAATTTATTAAAAAATGTGTTTAAAATAAGTGAAACGGAGCAAAAATTTTACTCTCAAACAACAGTTCTAGAATCATTTTACATATTTGTTCTTTGGTTTCAGAACATATTGGGCATAATGGTTGTCATTAGTTTAGGAAAAAATATTTTAAATTAAGGTTTATCAAACCCAACTTGATTTTTTTACGACCGCCACCAAATTGTATTTCATTCTAAAGCTGTCGATTCCAATCTACATGAATTTTTAATGATACCAAAAACATCCAAATAGAATGCAGTGTTTACTAAACACAAATTTATTTCATCTCCTGGTAAAACCTACAAAGGCGTTCTAAGGCGTCAATAAACCCCTAGAATGTTTGACTAGGATTAGAAAAATCCTCCCATCATTTCAAGCACACCGGGCTGCCAAAGATCGATGCGCGTGAGTGTTAACAACGAAACACACTCCCCCGTAGCACCCACACCACGAGAAAAGTGTTTTCCATGCGGTCACGCAAACGGTGTCGCGTTTAATGGCGCAAAAAGGTAGCTGCCATAGCCAGGTTTATTATTTGTCACCCTACCCGACGATGGTGCGCCAGCCCAGCCGGGTACTGCGAAAGTGAAATGATTGGACATTTTTGTTACCGGTCCCCCACTGGAAACAAAGGCAAAACCACACGAAACCAAGTCGCGTGTCGTGTGTCCTGTACAACGGGGTCGCAATATATTTGCCATTCCAAAGGGACATCGACACCGGTGCTGGTAGCTTTCGAACAAAGCGAAACATTGCCACGACCACTAGGAAGGTTTTTGATTTCGCTTCACGCGCTTGCTTGGCTTGGGGAGAAAATGTCAACCAATCGGTCGGGTTGACCTTCACATTCGTTAAATCCATTTAAATTTAATCAATCGATTCTCACACTGGCTGGTGAAACGAAACAAAAACCCATTAATTCCAACCATTATCTCAGCGCCTGCTACGGTGGATGCATCACTATTCGTACTTCGTGTAAATTTTGTATTGAATCAATCGGAATCGAAACAAAGTATCCTTAGCGAAATGTAGCGAAAAGTTGATGATAATTTCCAAATCCCTACAGTACTTACTTTTCCTTCCAACACATTCTTCGCACAAAACCATCCATCACCTGCGCAACGTATCAAAGAGGAAATTCATTCGTCCGCCAAAGGCCGCGCGCCAGATGTGTGTGGCTTGTCTATCACCATACCGACTCGTCGGGTGTTAATCATTCAGTTCCTCGCTGCTCTGTAATACTCTGCTCAGTTATCTATTTTTAAACGCAATTCTGTGTGAGCTACGCGTCTCTGTTTACCATTATGCTTTTGCTTCATTCATCGCGAGATTTTCCTCTTCTTTTCTTTAGTCGTAAACCAATCCGTTGGACCTGTTGTTGCTTTCGCTAGCAAGTCCAACGATAACAAACAGATAGTTAAGGCAAGAAAGGTGATTAGACTGTGTACAGCGGCGAGTGAATCCTTGTTACGCTGTTTGAATATGTTGTCGAGCGGTGATAAAACGTATGGTTGTTTCGCGCACCTTGTAACTAGATCGTCCTAGCGACGAGCGATCGTCGCAAAGCCTCCCTTGTGGATCGTTTTCTGTCAACACAGTTCATTCTCCGCCCAGTAAAAGTTAAACAGGTTAAAGCTGTAGATTAACGTAAGCCCTTGTAACAACGAGCAAAAACAAAACCCTTGATCGGCATTGAAAAACCGTCTGCGTTTGCGATCATGTTGCTTCCATTTTTCTCTGCTTGCTCATAGAATAATTATAGTAGACGTACCTGTTTTGTTTCTTTTTTTGGTTTCTTGTGGTGCGCGCGAAGAAATTTGTTTATAATTCACTCCCATCCCAGAGCGTCCGATCCATTTTGGTCGATTTTCACATCTGTAGAATCTGTGCTCGGTACGCTCTAGCATCGCCTGCTGCGCAATGCTTTTCAGTGGTGCAAAGGAGGAGGATATCCATCTGTCGGCACACGTACATAAACACACATATACACACGCACAGAAAACACACATACACAGCAAAGTGATGTCGTCGTTCAAAAGGCGGGGACAACTACCCACCCCAAACCAGGAGTAAAAAAAACAACACAAAAATTCAAACACTAGACGGTTCGTCTCGGTCCTTGCGGTTACCAAGCTCACAGCCCACCGTTGTACGCGTAGTCGGCCTTGTTGTGCATCACCAGGCAACCGTCAACGAAGTAAAAACTATCCGAGCGCGTGTCAAACGGATGTTGAATCATTTCGTTCACTAAAATGTAAGCAGGAAAAAAAAAACGGAGAAGGGACGAAATTAAAATAATGTCTTGAGCTCGCGGGCCTTCTCGAGACTGCAGTTACACGCACTGCACCCGCTACACTCACCTAAATCCGGTGGGATTGTGGGGAACTCGTAGATGTGCTCGCACGTATTTTTAGAAAAGGGAATACAGTAACCAAACTCAAAGTCGAACGTTTTTAGCAACCGGTCCTTGAAGAAGTGTCGTTCGATCATGCGAAAGTTTTTCACACTCTTGCTGCCAACGGTGAACTCAACGCTGCGGAAAAAGAAAAACAAAATGCACTACTGTAACGGAACCGTTTTCAAAGCGGGGTGGGTTGGGAGACACCTACGTTGCACCGACGGTTTTTAGTTTCAGAAATTGGGGTGTAAACTGGTACCGGACGTAGCGGCCTGCGTTTGGTTCGAACGTTTCCTCCGGTTCTTCTGTTGTTGCCGGTGCGCTCGTTTGCTCGTCCTTTGTCGTTCCGGCAGCACCCGGCGTGGCCGCCGTCCCCGCGGTCGCCGTATGCGTGATGTCACTGAGCGACGGTTTCGCTATCTCAAACAGTACCGCTCCGGACTCTAGGTCACGGATCTTAAAGCGCGTGAAATCGATTTCGTAAATGTTCGCGTCGGGTGTACAGAGGTAGTCGTCGGTGATTTTGTTCAACTGCAGCACGTAATCCGGCGTGATGGGAGCGGATGCACCGGAACTACCACCGTTGCCGGCACCAGCGCCATCCGATCCGGGTCCATCGGTGTCCGTTCCCTGTGCTGCGATCGATGAGCTAAGCTGCTGCTTCTTGCCCACCACACTCATTGTGTAGCGTATATCGGGGTCACCGTTTTGCAGTACTGGTACCACCACCCGAACTTGTTGTGGCACTTGTCCGTTCTAGCTACGGGAGTGTGCTGTTTCTGAGTAATGCTCACTCTATCTACACAAGCACACGCAAGGCGTTAGTTTTACTGGTTCTTTAATGGTTTAAATAAAACGATACAAACAAAACGACACTAAATTAGTTGCATAGCCCGTGCGTGAAATCCTTTTGTGTTTTTCTCTCTGTGTTTTTTTGTTGTGTGTGTCGTAAAATCTGTTGACATTTGTTGACATATTTTAGTTCCAATTCCGAACGGGAGATGGCGCACAATGTATATGTCCATTGACAGCGAAAAAAACACGCTTACAATGGAGGCTGGGTTTTGTAATGACGTTTCTGTGAAGATGATAGTTTAGACAGTTTTGTTTGTTATTTTTCAACAGACAAAAAGGAAAAAAGTAGAAGAAGTGCAAGCGATGGGTCGAGATGCACGGCGAGTTTTTATTAAATAACTAAAAAAGACCTTATTTTGCTAAGTATTAGTGAAATCATCAACACTTTTTATCGATTTAACTGGATTGACAATTGGAGTACAGGATCATATTTTGCTTGCTCCAAAACTCTAGTCGAAGCATAAGGACTTGTGTGTGTGTACCGATGCTGGTGTTTTCGTATTGTTTTTAAAATTAATCGCGTTTTCGGATCAGGTTCAAAATTAAGTGCAGTGGCAAGTGTAATGAAGACATAACAGCAGCCTCAAAAAAACAACCCCCTCTCCCTTCCGAAGGCAATAAACCTTGCTCTCCACCAAGGCGTACCTTGCGATCATTCATCCTTGGGATCGAAAGCAAGGATCAAATTCTAAGACAAAACGGCATTCCTCGGGTGCGATGATATACTTAAAGTGAAAAAAACTCAACCAGCCCGATCTCCAAGACAGGAAGGGGAGGAAAAGACCCGCAGCAGCAGCAGCATCATCCCAGCATCAGCAGCACGTTAGGAAAAACATGCAACGATGGGCGAAAACGAGGCAAAAGGTGCGTGATTTGGGTGAATTATGTTTGCCGAACGGAATTGCCAGTAAGCCTCACCGGTTAGTGGTGAAAAAATTGTACAAAAAGTATCCTGTGGCGCGGTACAGGGCGATAAATGCACATCTGAAGCTGGCGTTCGTATCGGTGCGTGGGTGTGTGAACGCTTGCGTGTGTTTTTTCTTCGCTTGTCTATCGCTCTTTTCCTGTTCTATCTCGCTCTCACTCGCGCTTGTTTGATGCCGCATTCCAGGCATAATGTGATCGATATTAAATAACTAGTGCGGTGAAATGAACGAAAAAAAACTGTCTATTTGATCACCCTGGAAATGCATGTTAAATAATTCCATAACACAAAACATTATCGATAGCGTTTCGCTTTCATTCACTCACACGCGTCACCTTGCATTGCGTAGAGCGTTGTGCGTAAGTGTGTGTGCGTGTGTTTGTTTGCTTCCAAAAGGTCGTCGGTTGGCTATGTTTACTATGTGACTCATGCGACGACGCTTCCTTGACCATGCATATTATCGCCTAATGGGCTTCGTTTAGGTTAGTGTTTGTGTGTGTGTGCACTGCAGTGTGGAATGCAGGAGAACAAGAAGACAAAACGAAAATGACGAAGAAAGAAAAACATGACCAACAACTTATCAAGCGGAAACCGTTCCTTCCTCACGTACAACGAGGGATCACGTAATAACGTAATCATCCACCGGCCCGGATGATGGATAAATATGTTGTCCAGCTCATCGAAACCCAGTGTGTGAGTGGTGTGTTCGGACATGGGCATGACTGATGAGTTTGGGAAAAGCAAACCTCTGCAATTTGATAAGAAGTTGCACCCCGAACGGCAGCCCCAAACTCTGGAGGGGCAGAGAACGTCGTCTACTGCACCTGACCTTGACATTTCATTCATTTCAAACAAGGAAACAAACGAAGCAAAACGAAAAAGAGCTGAAACAACAGCAGAAAATAGTTCGAGCCGGTAGCGTTTCTTTCAGTCCGTCGCCTGATCGATTTTGTAGCATTGGAAAATAGATTTGTAGCATTGCGGCTAAACCGGCCAAGACACATTCACACGCTCGGAACGACCGAACCGAGCTAAAGTGAAAGCAATTGAACGCATGCCAAATCAAATTGCCAAACAGAGTCACCATCGCGGTGCCACACGCGAATCATGCGAACGACGCACTTGTCGATGACTGGGAGGGACGCACCCTGCAGGCAGCACAACGGAGAAAGAATTTGTCTATGCTCTAATGAACTAATTTGCACAAAGTAGATGCACGCATTGCCTACCGGGGAGAGGCTAATCAAGCAATTATTGTCGATGTCCAAGGGCTACCGATTTTTTTTTTGCTAGGCGGCATGTGTGCCGTTATGTGTCCACATGCTGCAAAGTGCACCGACTGTGACCCAGTGCACTTCGCTGATAAAAGAACCCAATTTCACGCTAATATCTCCGAATTAGTTCGTCCACTTCCGATCATGACACACCGTACAGTGACTCATGAAAGCGATGGTACGAGAGTTGGCGGGTTTTTTTTTATCTATTTAGAAATGAATACTGATTATTTTCGTTATGAACTGGCATGAATTTATGTAATCTAATTTACTTAACTAACGCCTATACGTTAGAAGCTAAATGTAAGTATCTAGTGAGGCCCACTTTTAGTACATGTGATTTTTCTTTAATTTGTATAATGAGATAAAGTAAATGTTTCGTCATATGAAGTTTCGATTTCTTTTAATTGTTTACGATAGCTTCATTCATTAAACCTGTTTAATTATGTCATTACATTTTGTTTTATTTGATTTCAATTTTCTGACACTTGTTTGTATTTTTTTCATTGAAATACAGAAAAACGAACACATTCTTTTCTAGAAAAAAGCTCTTAAATATTTCCAGCTTTTTGTGTTTAGATTTTAAAATAATCCTATTTACATTTTTTTTAATTTTAATAGTATGAGCACATTCCTACTAAAAGATTCTTCCTTTCTAAATAAGTATCGATCGAAACTCTTCTTGTAGAATGAACAGTCTGATAAATGTGTTGATTAGGAGCAAGCGCAAATAATTATCCTATCAATCGTGTACGATTGCGTTGTTGAGCCACTGTATATGTAAGCGGCTGCACCGATACCCTTGATCACAGCTATCCTCGAACTTCCACTGCCATGCGTCCAACGCCAATAGAAAAAAATGTTATCACAGTCTGCTAATCTGCACGTGTTTTCTTCTTGTTTTTCTTCTCGCAGGGAAACCAGACACAGCCGAGTGCGCTAGCTGCTACAATGCGATAGAACCGAACCAACATGTGGCTGCCGTTGGTCAGCTGTGGCACGCGGAATGCTTCAGGTACGCCATGCCCATGCCACCTCCGGGACAAACATCGCACATTATCACGATTATCAGCCCCCGCTAAGATCGACGCCCGTGTGGGAGGGCTCATTAGAAGTAGAAAATCTGCGAGCCGCTCGGTCGGTTTGTTTTTTTTGTGTGTTTTTGTGCAAATATTATTGTTTCCGTTGCCGGCTCGCTTTGAGTTTGTGTTGGGAAGGTGCTAGAGTGTTTAAAAAAACGTGATCCAAGCAGCCACATTTCCCTCAGCGTAAAGGAGCATGCATGTATGTTCCACGTGCCTTCGTTGTGTTTTGTGCATGAAGAGGCTTCGTTCTAATCCGTTTATAGAATGCTAATTAAATTTACCATTCGGTGGGCAGGGAGAGTTTGGGAAATGTTATAGTGTTTGTTTGTGTGACTAACTTGTGTCCATTCGTTTTTGCATTACCCCCCATTAGATGTTCGGTGTGCGATGCACGATTGTCGAGCTGGTATTTCGAGAAGGATGGACTGCTATTCTGCCGGGATGACTACTGCGCCAAGTACGGCGACTGTTGTCAGCAGTGTTCGCAGGTACCACTAACAGATGGTTTTAGTGTGAAGTGTTTAAAATCTAACTAAACCGCTTTTTTTTGTAGAGTATTTCGGGTCCTGCAATGTTTGCCGGTGATCACAAATTCCATCCGGAGTGTTTTCGATGCGAATCGTGTAAAGTTTTCATCGGCGATCGCGAATCCTACGCACTACTCGAGCGGTCAAAGTTGTTTTGGTAAGTAATGTAAACATCGTCCCGCTCTTCGATCGGAACTGATCCACAATAAAACGATTATGTTTTTTTCCTATTCGTGCAGTGGGCAGTGTGACAAACGCCAGCAGTGTGGGGTGGACGTAACGCGCACGACGACGACACTATCGCCCACGAAGGAAGGGCACCGAATTCCGCACTCCATTCGGCTGGTTGAGATACCCTGGAGCGGCAATCGATCCGATCGGATTCGTTTGGCAGCGGACGACAAACCCGGCCCAACCCTGTACGGTGCGCCCGGCAAGAGTGTTGCGAATGGTTGCAAGAGTGTTAGAATAGCGGAGTAAGTAGCTATAATTGTGATCACGGCATAGTACCCTTTACTAACTGGCGTACTGTTATTATGTGTTGCTTGCCTCGTGGATACAAACTAAAAACAAACACCTTACACTAGAGTGTTCTGTACGGCGTACGGACAGCTAGGAAAGTACATTTTTTCATGCATTAACAACGCGCTGGATTCGTGCTGCGGGTTGCTTCACTTTAGGTAAATAACGCGCTTGTTCGAATATTCGAAAACACATTCTTACCGAACTCCACTTCTGAACCCGCTTCCTGTGTTTCCTAATATCATTTCGGTTCAATTTTTTTACTCATCGATGAAATGACCGCTGGTCGTTGTTTGTTCGTTCGCTAAATGCTACCTACCTACCCTTCGCAGGGTAACGCTCAACTCTGATTTGATGTCCCTGCGGGTCGGCGACAAGGTGCTGGAAGTAAACGGAACGCCGGTGCGTGATGTGCCGCTGGAAAATTTGCAAAACATCATCGAAGCGTCGCGTGGCAAGGTGCTGCAGCTGACGGTGGAACGCGATCCGGATGTGGTCGATCGTCAACGGTCGGTGGGAACGGTGGAGAAACGCTGTTGTGATGATCCCTTGTCTGCGTCCTATTGCGGGGGCTCACCGGGTACGGATGTGCTAAACAACAATGAGGAGGGAGAGGAAGAGGATGATGGGACGCGCAGCCTGTCGCCGAGCAAGCTGGAACGGATTTTTCGCAAGAAAGATGAAGGCTACATGAGCGGATCGTCGCGGAAGCTGCAGAAGAGGGCGAAGGATGTCAATTGCAATACTGGTAAGGAGGGCAATGCAGAGTTTGGGTTTCATTTTTCGATTAGTTATTTCTCGAACTATTAGCGTTGGCTCTCATTGAATGTGTCGATGTGTTGGTGATAGTTTAACATGATGTTTTCTTTCCCTGCAGCTACCAATAGTTTAAAGGAAAAGGAACGCAGCTCAAGCATGTCCCGGTTGCTCGATGAGCATCGCACGACAGCAGCCGGCGGTGAGTTTTATGATCTTTCCCGCACCAAGTCCTTCCGCGTGGAACCGAAAGCAGCTCGCATTTTCCGTGCCTCCGATCTCGTCCAGGGTGAGCTGCTCGGGAAGGGGTTCTTCGGGCAGGTGTTTAAGGTGACGCATCGCGTCACGCAAGAGGTGATGGTGCTGAAGGAGCTGTACCGTGTCGACGAGGAGGCACAGAAGAACTTCCTCAAAGAGGTGGCCGTGCTGCGCTCGCTCTCGCATCACAACGTGCTACGCTTCATCGGCGTGCTGTACAAGGACAAAAAGCTGCACCTTGTGACGGAATTCATACCGGGCGGCTCGCTGAAGGAACTGATCCACGATTCGGACCAACCACTCAGCTGGCAGCAACGGATATCGTTCGCGCGCGACATCTCGAGCGGCATGAGCTACCTGCACTCGATGAACATCATCCATCGGGATCTGAACTCGCTGAACTGCTTGGTGCGCGAGGATGGCACGGTCATCGTGGCGGACTTTGGGTTGGCGCGTATCATCAAGCAGCCGCTTATTAGTACGACCGCCTACGAGAAGTGCTCGGCGGCGACGGCACCGAACGGCAACGGGACAATCGGACGCCGGGGTCGACCCCGTCGGCAACGGTACACGGTCGTCGGCAATCCGTACTGGATGGCACCGGAGATGATGCGCGGCAACAAGTACGACGAGAAGGTGGACATCTTCTCGTTCGGAATAATGCTGTGCGAGATCATTGGGCGCGTGCAGGCCGACCCGGACTATCTGCCCCGGTTGCCGGACTTCGGGCTGAATCAGACGGTGTTTCGGGAGAAGTTTTGCGGCCAGTGCCCGGAGCCGTTCTACAAGATTGCCTTTCTGTGCTGTGATTTGAACCCGGACAAGCGGTAAGTAGTGTGATGGAATTATTCTTTCGATTTGCTGGGAGGTTTTTTTTTTGTAGATAAGAATTATTTGCTGTTGTTCATTAAATTTTCTATTGTAGTTTCAGTTCCATTCCAACTTCCATGTAAATTTCGCCTCATCTGAACACAAAACCTTTCCACCTCATTTCAGACCTCCGTTCCACGTGCTGGAGGTGTGGTTGGGAACGATGGCTACCATGACGGCGCTTAATCGACCACTGCCGCCCGGCATCGTACATGAGATCGAGCATTTCAAAGGCCAGCGTAGCACAGACTCGAGCCTGTGTACAACCCCGGACGGTCTAACGACACCGCCACCCTCGGCGTCGGCTGGCGGGCAGGGATATAGTTTGAAGCCGTCCCTTAGTCGAAAGCGCATCTGCGAGGGTCAGGAAGAGGATGGCGGTCGGCAACCGAAGCAGAACGACGTACAGTTAGAAACCGGTCTCGACATGGTAGATGGTGTCCGTAGTGCGGTTGAATCGGGCGGTGACGTTCAAAGGACATGCACCACTGTCACAACCGCCAAGGAACCAACGGATAATAAGACCGAACCAGGACCGTCGCCAGGCTTCATTGTGGTGGATTTCAATGACATACCGAAATCACCACATCTCAGCAAAGATTTCTCTGCTAATGGCGATCGCATCCGGGACAGTATACGCGCAAAGCGGCGCCAGCGCATGATGCTGAGCCGTGAGAATCAACGCAAATCGCTCGATTCTAGTTTGCTTGTTGGTCGGCTCGGTGGTTGTGCCGATTTGCTGCGTCAGACAGAGCCCAGCGGTGCGGGAGACGATGGAAGTGCCTCGGAACCGATCAGTTTACTTATGACGAGCGATATGATCGCTAACGATGGTGAACTGCAAGGTGCGGAACGACCGTCAACCGACCAGGTGCTGGCATCGGTGAAGGAGAGTCTCGAACGCAACAAATCACTGTTACAAGAAACAACACCCCGTGCCCGTCAGTTCGTGATCGGTGGCGGTGAGGTTTCGCAACCGAAAATTAAACATTACGGTGAGAAAGGGTTCGTAATTCAACTACAGAACGGACACTTAACGCTGAATAATGTGCGCGACTTGGAGAACTGTTCGGACTTTGATTCGAGCTGCGATACGAGCCTGAACTATGCCGAAGTGAATGGAAACTGTGCCGATAGTGAGCCTGCGGGTGCCATCCTGTCCAATCTGGTTCGGCCATCCCAGCCAGAGGTCCTGCCCGGGCCCATCGTGGAACAACGGAGATGGTTGGAAAAGGAAAACATTGGCGCGGTGGTGGCAGGGGATACGTTACCGGAGGAAAAATTCGCTTCAACTAAAGTGACCTCTCCGTTGTCGTCGATCCAGCCGGTACAGAATGGGACAGCAGCGGTGGTCGCTACCGAAACAGTGGCAAAAGTAGAGCAAAAACGTATAACCTCCGGTGCACAAAAGGCCGTCCAGTACACGTGCAAGCTGTTCCGATCGGTGGCAGCGTCGCCGGAACCGTCGACGACACCGTCTAGTTCGAAACGATCGCAAGAGACTTCCGGTGTGCATCGATCTGCGGGCGTCGTTTCGACGTGCCCGAAATCTGTCGGAAAGGGTGCAGTACCGGCGGCACGTACGGTATCGTCGGACCGATCGATGTTTCCCTCGAAGCAAAAAATTTCGCCCACGTCCGATCCGGAACCCCAAGCCGGATTCGGTGGGACGGTTTCAGCACCGACGGCAACAACGACCGGACCGACGGTCCATGCGTACAAACACAAACCAAATGGGTGCATTCCGGCGGCCACTTCAACGACGGTTCGACTTGCGCCGGTGGGAAAACGAGTTAGCAGCAACGTCACCAGCTCACAGTGGAAAGCAGATAGGACGATCACGACCACCACGACTGTGATGGGCGATAATGGGGTGTGCATTGATGGAATGATACCGTCCACCGGTAAGCCGCCAATCAGTTGTGCCCCCGTGAATTTGACGCGTTTGAGTAAATCGCGCTCCTACCGACCAGCGGAGCAGATGACCGTGTTCTACAACGACAGCCGTACAAACACACCCATCAAGGAACGCTACACGTCCACTCTGTCGCCCACGGTTGGCAGTGGTAGTGAGAGCAATTCCCGCACGGGTTCACCATCGCCTCCAGTACCGCGCGTCACCGCCAACCGTCCTCCGATCGGTGGAAACACCCGCAGCAGCACGGGTATTCTTTCTCCCGCCAGCATACGTCGTCTGAATGAGCGATTGCTAGAGACGCGCAAGGTAAACGCAACGCTGGCTCAGCAGCGCCAGCAGCAGGACCAATTGGGAGGACCGAAGGCCAAAGCAGTCGGTGCAACGATCCCACTAACAGGGGGCAGGGTTGTGCCAGGTATGGCACGCAAAGTGCCACCACCCTCCGGTCCTCCGATACCGCGCACTCCGAGTGGCTGTGCCCGGGAACGGAAGGTATTACCGACGGCTGCGCTCGGTGTGAAGGTGCCCAAGTGAGTGGGGCATTTTTGCACTCACACACACAATGCAACAAAAGTGTACCTTCCTTTGGGGAGTGCTCGAGCGAGGGGTTTCTATTGACTTGATGTGCCACATGCAGAAGTTTATGGTGATTTTGGGATGCTTGGTTCGCCTCGGGCTTGGTCGGAGTCTGGCTGTTTGTGTCCTGAAACAACTGATAAGCCCTTAAAGAAGGCACCTATCCAGTCAAAGCAAGCTTCTGGCAACGGGCAGAACTCCGTCTCGACACACTCAGAAACTACTAACTGCTCAGCAAATTAAGCTTAGGGAAGCAAGCGCTATGCGCCACAAAACAAAAAAAGCGAACAAAACCGCCAAGGCAATGCATAATTGCCACCAAAACTGCTGTCCGCAAAGTTACTCGTTAGGTATAAATACGAACATTCGGCTGCGAATGGCTCAATGACAGCTTGGTTACCATGTTTCGATCGTCGATCGCGCAACGTTGATCCAGTTCAAATTCCTTGGAGCACCTTCTTCACCTACAAGCACAGGCACCTTACCAGTTTTCACGGTTCGCAGCAACACCGAACCACACCCGTTTATTAATGGATGCACGGTGGCCACTGGCAAACCGTTCCACCTCAATGATTTGTCGACGGTTGCTAATGGTTTTCCTGCATCTCACTCACTCGTTTCTCGTTTGTCTCGTTGTTCGTTGTTCCCCATCCCCCAAAACATGCTTGGTGGGATGCAAGAAAAAAAAGTGAGCAAAACCATGAAATAATCTGTACTGTACTGTAAGACTTCGTTAACTGGCCTGTTAGTTTTGCTTTTTGCGGAAGAAATGGCTCAGCAACAATGTGAGAGAAGCTGAAAAGACACGTACCGAATAGCCGCACACACGTAAGGCGTGTGTGTGTATAGTTTAGCCGGTAGAAGCTAGGGTTAAGTTTTATTCCAATTTATTGCCATTTTTGGTTCCTGCCCGTGTAAGTGAACTGAGCTTGAATCGAAAAATTCCATTTTATTTTAACGTCCCAATTTTAGATGAAGTTTTAATCGATCTAATTTAGTGCTGTAAGGATTGTGCAATCTAAACTGACAAGTCTTTTTTTCCTCCTCTCGAATCATGCGTCCCCCAAGCACTACGATCTCTTTCTCTGTGTCTTTTGTATGCTGCGTTAATGTGGCAGTAGGTGTATTTTATTTGTATTCAACTATTTCGTTTGCAAACGTTTTGCAATGTTACCTCACCACCATCGTGTCTAATCTGATTTCTTTTTCCGTCTCAATATGTATTAAGCGTATAACAGGACAAGACAATGTACACGATACGGAAATATCGTTTCTCTCCTTTTTTTATCAGCAAGATGAAGTTACTAACCGGACTGTGATATTGTGGATATAGAGCACGTGGTTTTTAAGGTGCGTATTGCGTGCGCGATAATACTTTTCTTTCCTTATGTTTACGTAGGACACGGCATGCTGCAAAGTGGTGCCTAAACCAAAATAAAACTGATGGGAAACACTAACAAAAGACATTTGACAATTAGTCGCTAATTAGGTTAAAGTGGGAACCTTGTAGTTGCGCGACCATTGTGTCGAAGCTTTAGTTTTTACCGAACTTTATTCACCATTTTTTGTGAGGAGAACCCGATAGGATAAGTTAGTAGATGCGGAGGTACGCCACCTTTACGCCGTTCTCTCTCCTTTGCGGAGAAGGCATTGTAAAGACGAGTAGGCTTAAGGCGAACAGTAGTGTAGAAGATGTGTGGACTCGAATAATGTGCAGGAAGCGGTAATTCACATTGCAACTTGAAGGACATTGTAATTTGTATTGTAGATAGTAAAAGTAAATGCGTAAATGATGCCGTGCGTGAAACAGCTCTAGGAAGAATCAAGAATACCACAGTAGTAAAAATGGACTGTACAACCTACTCCTGGCCTCACACGGTCCGAAGTACGGGCGATGAATACGAATGGAAAAGAAGATTTCGACTAAAGATTCGAACAATTTTGGTTCACACTGCTCAAAACACTGCTCAAAACACTGCTCAAAAAGAGTTTTTTTTTATTCACAATAACTATTCGGTTTAACGCAAAATCGATTTCAGCAATAATGCACAACAAACCACTGCAAGACCTGCTACGATCGTCATGAACGTTCCCGCTCACAAGTAGGCAGGGCAGAAGATTTTGCTCCAAACGAACGTCTCGGGCATGTGACATACACATGCACGGGACACGGGATGTTGTAAAATAAATAAATTTATTGTTCAATTTTCCTGATTTCGCTACCGTACAAAATACACGTACGCGTTGAACGCGATTGTTTCGATCAAATACTTTTTTTTGTGTTGATAGAACACGAAAAGTTCTCAATAAAGAAGCATTTTTTCCGACCGTTTTGCCAACCCATTGCGGATTCTGGTCCGTGGGGTACGTCTGTGTGTGTGTGTGTGTGTGTGTGTTTTTTGTATAATTCCTGCCTCAGGATAACAATTTTTGGTACATTTCCCTCACCAGTTGTTTTTGTTTTGGCTTTTAAAACTGTTTATTGTTGAGCTTATTTTTATACGTGGTTTGTTTCCTCTTCGCTCGTGTAAAATTGCATTGTTGTTTGATTGTGCAGTGTGAGGGCAGAATATTTATTACTACCTGCGAACATTTCTTTCACGATTTTTGATTTACGTGTGCGTGTGACTAAAAATCGTTGTTACGACGTACGTATTATTTATACCGGATGGTATAATGCACTCCAAAGACAAAGCCTACAATGGCCCACGAAGAGCAAAAAATGCGATGAAAGTTGCACGTGAACTTTGAATGAAACGGACGGGATAGGCACGGCACAGGAAGTTTACAATTGATTGTTTTATCGAAAACATTACATGCTTTGGGTGTAGAACGGAAGGTCGATAGCAATATTATATTCGGCATGAAGTATTAAATTAACAAACAAAATGGAATTGGTCGAAATTTAAAGTGTCGTTGAACCTGGTTTGTTTGACTGGTTTAGGCAGCGTTGCCCTCGGTTCATCCAGCCGTAGAGAACGCCGAGGTTTTTGTTCTCACTTATTTATTAACACATTCTGTAACACTCGTTCCTTTCTTCCACTTAAACAACTTTTGAATTGCAACAGGGCTTGCAAACAAATACATAAGTAAAAATTATGTTCACACACGTAAGCTGGCTAAAAGGATCATTCTACGTTATTACTTTTCTAATCGTAATAAAGTTAATTATGGTACAGAAAGCAAGTGCTGCTAGTTGATTGAAATTTCCTACCTATAATGTGCATGATGACAACAGCTCTTTGACATTTTCGCGTCATATATCAGTTGTATCTTATCAAGAGTGGGGAAAAACTCGACAACTGCCTTCTCGGAGTCAGCTGGCAATATTCAAATGTATTCCAGCTGCTGGTTGCTTGATCATGCAAATTTAAGCTCAACATACGTCTGATTTCGGGACCGGTGCAGCTTGTGACGACTGTCAAACTAAATCACGACCGTTCCGAGAAGAAAAACACCACCCAACATTGACTGGCTGCAGGATGGATGGTGCATAATCGTTGGCGGACGGTCTCGTATCGCTTGCTGATGACGGGGATGATGTTTTCGAGAGCAAATATGCAAATATTATTCATTAGTGAAATTAAGAAAATAAAATTCACATTTCCTTCGAGTGCTTTTTGCGCGGTGCGGTGTGCTGGTCGCGAACGTTTTCGTTTGTACAAAGGTTTTTGTTTTTGTTTTTGAATATTGTTTGATGATTTATATTGATTGCTTATTTTTTCGATACAAATTCGGGATTCTATGTGGTGAGTTTTATGTAAGAACTTATTTATATGTTTCTCGCTAAACTTAAATATAGCAATGAAGGTTTTTAAGTTACTTTTTTCGGGTTGTAATAGTTGATAACAGCTTTTTAAAATGGTATAAAAATTTGAAAATCGGAAAAATCGGAAAAATCGGCTAAAATTTACACATGATCGGCAAGGAAACACATGATATTGTCACGATCATGAAGAATACAGCTTTCCATATTTTTCATAGTTTATGTAATTTTGTTTCACTTTCTCGTTTTTATTATTTTGATTTTTTGTTGCTTTACCGGGAATCGTATTTGAAAAATATGTATAATGTATGTTGAAATCGCAATTTAGAATTGATTGTTTTCTTTCCTCTAAATAATAAAACTATGGAAATAGAGACTGGGAACGCTTCTGGTCTCACTTCTGGTCTCACTTCAGTTTTCAAAAAAGCGTTTTAGGACAAAAAGTTGAAGTTTGTTTTAAAAAATCAGAGTGTTCTGAAAATATTACAATGAAGCAAAGTATGGGAGGCAAGCAGTCAAGAAGTAGTGAAAGAAAATGTGTGTTGGTTAACTAGTGGACTGACATTTTTGTCAAAGTTTATTATAATATTCTTTGTATCAATCGTGCTATACGCACCGTTTACCATGTACCATACGTGCTTAACAAGTTCTTCACAGTTTTTTTGAATGCCCATCAATAGTAGTTGTTTTTCTTTCCAGCTATAAAGCATTGAATAATTAAAAACCAACCGCAGAACGTAACCGGATCGGGATCGGGCCATAAATGGTATCAATATTGCACGCACCTCCGATCGCGACCGACGTGGTGGACTGGGTGGTAATGTGTTAATTAAATTTTAATACATCCTGCTATCGCTGTGTTTTAGTTTTATCATTCGGATGTTAAATGTCGTGTTGCTGCCCATGCGTGACACTATTAACAGATCATTCATTCTGCGTGACCAAATGATCGATTATGCTAACATGCCACCAGCGGGGCACTAAATGCAAAATTGTGTTAAGTTTTTTTTTGTTATTTCTACCCGATTTGTACAGCAGTTAAACATAAAATTGAGCACAAAATCGTAATGGAAAAAAACTGTGCGTTAATGAATTCTATCTTAATAGCTCGCTAACTGTGGAAGCATATTTAACCAGGATTCGCTAGAACGCACGGCTGATTGAATATTTCATATGCTCCACAAGCCCCTCCACCGTACCATCGGTCAGGAATAAAATAAAATTTTAATTTTTTCCTCCCATATCAGCTGCGGTGGGAGGTTGAGAGTTTTTTTTATCGCTCCTCGATTCGCGCGAGACACGTGTGTATGTTGTTATCAAGTAGCGCGTTTTTGCTTCTCCAGCATCGAGCACGAATTTCCATTCCATCGCCAAGCCGGTAATCGGTTGCTACTCGGTCAGCAGTTTGTCACTGATTCACTGATTCGGCCCGGGATGGGGCTACATTATCGCAATTGCGTACGAACCAACCGTACACGCTACCGGAGCCCATTTGAAATTCAAATAATAAAATAAAATAAAATTTTCGCTCATAAAACGAAATAAAATAAATTTGAATAATTGATGCAACGGCATGCCACATGCGCCTACCTGGATGGTTTTCTTTTCTCATTTTTTTTCTCGTTGTTGATTTGGTCCTACTTGCTCATCCTGGTCGACTTTTTTTTTTGGTTTTCGGGTCCCTCATCTGAATGATTCTTCAGGTTTTTGAGAGGCTTGTTTTTCGGGGTTTTTTTGGGCGTTGTCATTATTATTGGTTCCACCTGCCACGCGGCCGAACTTTTCCGATTGATGTGACTTTTTTGTGTGTGTTTTTTTTCTGTTCCCGCGTTTCAGCATGCATATAGTTATCTGTGGCTGTTTTTTGTGTTGTACTTGTTGTTTGCCAAAACCGTTCTGTATGCGATTATTCAGTCGAACGGGATCGAACACGAAAGCTCTCCATTGGTGGGTATAGAATGTGGTAGAACAAATTTGCCTGCCTGGCATCTATTGCAAACTCCGAATTCGAAATACTCCACCTGCGCCACCACTCGCAACTCCAGCTTCGAACGGCGGAGTAATACGCTGGTGTCACGTAAGCGAAATGCAATTGAAAGTAATCAATTTATGCATGTTTTCCACCGAACGAATACCACATGCCTTTCGGTATTATTTACTCTTTCTCCACCGTAAAAGCCGATACCACGCACCGATCCGGAAAGGCGCGATTTGATTGGGCGAAGAAAAGAAGAGTAAAAAACCAACATTTCGGTTCAAATCTTTTTAGGTGCATTTTATTCCGTTGACAAATATGTGAATAAATATAAAAGGATTACAAAATGGGTAAAAAATAAACTAGAATGAATTCAATCGCATCGCAACTAACTCCGGGTTCGGGTTCCGGTTCCGCTGCGTTGGGTAAATCGTTCATCCGCGCGTAATGGTGATGATAGTGGAAATGTAATTTTAGGAATTTATTTCACCTACAGAAATAGGTTTAAAAAACAACAACAGGAAAACCATTTTTTTCCGGCGCTCTCAAATCGATGTAATAATAAAGATGATTTTTCATAAAAAGCGAAATAATATTGTACCAAGCAAAAACTTTCCCCCGCTTTGACAGTTGCTTATCATTTGCATTTATTAATATTTCAAAGGATTTCGAGATGTTTTTTTATATGGGATCCAGAAATCCATACTTTTAGAAATATGCATCAAATAGTGTTCAGAATCAGCAATGGAGCAATGAATGGCACACGTCCATTTTAAATCCCACGGTTGTCAAATGTTCCTCTCTATCTCTCTCTCTCTCTCGCTCGCTCGCAGAAGAGCTGTCAGGGAAGCGTCATTTTTCACCGTCACCCTCGCGTCACTTCGGTATACTAAACGGCCTACTAAGGAAGCCAAATCGTTTCGGGGTGCGCCGTCGGTTTACTGTGAAAGGAGGTCGCATTAATTACATTTATCATTTACCATCGAACCCTGCGACAGGAGTGTTCGCCGAGTCGGTCACTTTTCTTGCGCTAGCTTCAGGTGGGAGGGTTCCTGTAAACTGTTGAATGATTGATATGCCTTATGCATAAGTGACGTGGGTCTTCTTTTGTGCTACCAAGGTGCAGGGTGAACTGTGTGCATGGTTGTTGCTGTTAGTTCCTTTCAGCTATAGATAAAGTTATTATTTTTAAATAATTTTAAAATTATTTTTCATCGTCGCAAATAAGTTGATATTTTATTTTAGTTGGAAATTTTTAAATGTGTAGTTTTGTTTATAAACGTTAAGAAATTAAAAGAACTGCATCTAGAAAGTTTCCTTGCGTTTACGTAATCGCACATCCAAAGCTGTCGTTAAAAATAGTACATGAAGTGGTGAACACAAGCGAAAGCTATCAGAAAACAAGAAACAACAAAAAAAATAAACATAGTCTCGCGGAAATCCGCCATCATGCAGTGCATTGCTTTTACCGCCATCACGGTTCTGCCACCGTGCGCCATGCCATGGGACAGAATGCTTATGTTCGGATGCATTGTTTTATCGTAACCCCATCGCTCAAAATTTTACGGTGGCGTGCATAATGACGGTGATATGTGCACTTGCGATATACATGGTCTCCCTACTGGGTGGTAGTGAACACGGAATCGGTCCCTGCATTCGAACGACCCTGCGGACGGACAACATGGTGGTTTTAAACGGTGAGTGGTGTTTATATAGTTTATGTGGTTGCCTTTTGTTTCTGTACCTATTGCAGAAAGGTGATGTTGTTTACGGTTTCCATCGTTGAAAGTGTTTGATGTACTCAATGTTAATGTTCTAGATCGTACTGTGAAGTAAGATAAAATACGGAGCATTTATTTCACATTGGAAGTGTTTAAGATAAAAGAAAAATTTACAAAAAGGTAAATACAAAAACATGAAAAAAAACGAAACATTTCGAAAAAATTTTGATCCTTCATTCTCATATTATGAAAATGTAAATTACAGCAATGAACTGGTTCAATTAATGTAAAAGAGAAATAGAATACTGTGTTGAATTAAAATAGTAACAATGATTGAAATACATTAGAAAAATCAACTGGTATATCTATTGATCATCATATATTTTTATTGAAAGACAATGCTGAAATTGAAAAAAAAATAATAAAAAGAATTTAAAAAAACAAAATAAAAAACAGAAAAGACAAAAAATTATAGATACTTTCTAAAATTTGGCCATCAACAGGTAAGATCCAAGGATATCATTTGTTGTGAGATGTATTATTGACTGCCTTGATTCGACCTTTTATTGCAAAGATAATTTCAAATAGCTTATGTCCAAATGCAGTAATGCTTGTTGTTGATTGTAATACTAGAGCCTAGAATTTCTTGAAAATGTGATTATGATTGTGATTATGATTGTGAAGATGGTTAAAATATAGAATAATTGCAACATATAAAAAATGCAAAAAATAGAAAAATGTCACCACTAGCAATAAGATTGAATTCTAAATGGACACCATAAACAGAGTAACGCACTACCAGTAATGAAATGTTTAATGAAATATAGACACATTAATTATAAATTAAAACTTTGGTCAAACGTAGGTTCAAAACAAGTGGCAAAGGTGATGGAAAAAATAAAAAAATAGAATGATCTATCTGTTAAGAATGAATAAAATGTTAAATTAATACTTTACAACAATGAAAAACCTAAAAAATTTAAT
>JXWZ01004284.1:0-18906 GCA_000956215.1 Anopheles farauti No. 4
GAGTCCATACGAACGGTTTCAATTACGTTAATGAGAGAACTTTCACCAATTCGGAAATGGATTTTTGAAGGATAATTTAATTGAAAATCGATTTCACGAATAAATTCTAATTGCTTGCAGGCATTTGAAAGATTTAAATAGAACTAAAATACAAGCAATTAGTTCATACATTAAGGTTGATTTTACTCGAATACATCATGTAATGTATTATTCAGAGCTAAATCTCTTCACAATACGCTGAAGGCAGATTTAACTGGTAGCGCTCATAACTATGGGTTAAAAAATCAATTTATAACACCCTCACACACCGTGGAAGGGTCCGCATTGATTAACGAGTAGGCATCCTCTATTGCTGGTAGGATCTCAAACTCTCCGATGGGTACAAATCATTCAAGAGGTACCAACAAATCTGCCCCGGCTCGTACTATGTCATTTTGTACGGAGGTCCAGCTCGCAACGCGGATCAGATGGCCGAGACGTCACTTTTTATGTTATTGTATCTCTGCCGCACTGAGGCCAGGCTTTTGCGACACACTGACGATGACGATGGAGACCGGTTCCGATGACGAAAGTTGACGTCACGGAATGCTACCTCGTGTGTGTGCGTTTGTGTGTGTGTGTGTACGCGTTTGTATGGAACCTTGACCTTCGTCTTCGCTCACGCAGACACGATGATTTTGACCAAAATTTCACTCCCGTTTTCATCCACCCAAGTCAGGCCAGCCAAGCCGCGGGCTGTACATGGACCCGTTCGCAGAACCACGTGGAAAGCAGCCACCTTTTTCGTCGTTGTTGTTGTTGTTGGTGTTGGTGAATGGATGAGGTTTGGGTTTTTGGATCGAGAGAGGATCGAAACGGCCGGGTTTTGTAGTTCGATCAATTATTCCGGCCGGTTCCGGGAGAATGTATCAAACCTGAGAAGCATTTGTCGTTCGCGTTTTAAGCTACTGTTCTGTGTTAACCGGTACAGTAAAGATGAATTTTTGAAGTATTTGATATAGTGTTTGCGATAAGTAAGATGTAGTACGAGCAAGAAACCTCATAGACATGGGATAGCCTTTTTAAAATTTCACGTTAAGTATAAGATTAAAAGGCACGTATAAAACCATACATCTGTCCTTTTGTATCGTCTTTACTTCGTTGATTGATGATGTGCTTTTTCTCCCATATTTCAATTTTTAGTCTCAGTACTGCAGTTTTTCATATCAGTGCCGATAGACCATGTTATTTGTCTGATAGAACATGCCAAAGTTTGTTTAATTAGTCTCATTAGGAGCTCTGGTGATTTTAAATAAATTCACCAAAAGCAAAAAGCATTGAACAAGAGCTTTATCATGATGATTTAAACATTGATTCGACAAAAAACAGGAAGGAATGACAGATCAAGGAATGTAGAACTTACCTTTTGATTTCCTTTTCCTCAGAGGGTGTCCATCGTTTTAGGTTTTCTTCCCATTTGCGATCGATACAAGTTGCCGCAGTTTCGATGATGCACAGGGCCTTAGTGCATTAAATTCTGAAAAAAAATGAAAAAAAAAGTTGAGCGCACGAAACATATATGCCATGTTCAAAAGAGAAACAATTGGTTAAATTTAATTTTAAGCGTTCAATATATTTTAAAATTGCGTTTTCCGCTTTTATAGTGATTTTTTACTCAATTGAAATTAGAGCATTAGAGTATTTTCTAATTCATTGCAAAACCAAACTCTTGGCTTTACTATATTTATGAAAGGTAATGATTGTAGTGAATTATTCTTGATTTGGCTATTTGTCTGATGAAGATGTTATATTGATGGCTAGAGTCGTATGATGTATTTTTACACACGGTTAACGTTTCACACAACGTGTAAATTTACTGAACGATATCCGAACGAATTTCGCTTTCCACGTATAAGTTTGAAATGATGTTGTTAGTATTAAACGAATTTGAAATAATCAATTATCTTGTTAGAATTGGTGGATTGATTCAATTCTGAACCAAATTTTAATATCTTTAGTATTTTGTTTATAAAGTAATATTTAAAATAATTTTGTTTTTAATGGTCATAATATGTAATGGTGTTGTTTTTGTTATCGTTACTAAATATAATAATTTTTTCCTCAGAAGTAAGAAGAAACTGTTGATGTGACTAATACAAACAACAATTTTAATGATCATTTTTAAGTCAATGCTAATATGTCGTGTTTTTTGTATCTAAATCGTCAAAATAAATTCAAAAATATTTTATACACATGTGAATGTTACGAGTTTTTCAAGAATAGCTTCTTACATATAAAAACGTTCATTAGTGAAGATCGGCATTTTCAAAATTTTGTTTACCTTACGTCGGTAAAATTTGATCGTTTAAAGTTTCGTGTGCACTATTATAGTTTGTTATTTAAAAAAATAATTAAAACGATATGCTCAAGCAAGACTACTCAAGTTTCGTTACACAGATAATTCTGATTGAGTCCTAAGTGGAAACACATTAATAGTAATACAAATAGCAGTATCAAAACTTCTAAACTTAAGTGAAAGGATGGGAAGTGCAATGAGTTATAGAAACATGATAGCTATGAATAATAGAATAATGTTGGAAAATGTTAAAAGTAAACAAAACATTATTTAACGTAGTTCATTAGAAAAAATAAGGTCAACAATTAGGGAAATTCGTAAAAATGAATTTGTGTTTTACTAAAATAAAGCTTAAGTCAATAGATACTCATCATTTGCACTCTTTTTCACAAACAGAGTTCAAATCTGCAATCAATTTTAAGCTACTGCATTCATGAAGCAAAATAAACATCACACCAGCGTGCGTGACGCTCGTAGAAAATTTACAACCCTTCGCATTCCACGTGCCAGTAATCACCTCACAAACTTTAAAGTGGTTCTTTCACACGAATTCACCTTTCCCGAAACAACAGGTTCTGCAGCAACATGTCGAGCGGCGGCGAGGTGCTCTGAAACGGCGGCGGTACGCAACCGTACGCAGGACCTCGACGAGTCCTCGTACGCACAGCCCGGAAACGAGCCAATAGGTGTGCAATGCGAACGGCAGGCGGTATTCCGTCCGATAGAAGGGCGGTTCAATGAACTAGATCCGTTCGAACGGCTTGCACCGTCCCTTCGGTGAAGGTTGGTGATGTGTTTTTGTTTAATCAATAGTCGAAGCTAAGAACTAATTATCATACTAAACAACCGCGTCCGGAAATGGGCCTTGAACGCAGCGTGAGATGTAGGCGAGTGAAATTGCGTACATTATGTTGCTTGGTTGAAATAAAATATGCCATTTATTAAAAAATACTTTGAGAATACTTACCATCACGAACTGATAGCCGCGAGGTTTTCCATTTTCGGTAAGTAATTTTTCATGTTTGGAGGATAATTTCGGCTGGTGTTCAAAAAGTTTAGCAGGCTTGTAGAAACAGCCGGAACAGAGACGGCAAAGCTCATCCTGGCTTTTTATACAGCTGATTTTCGAAGTCGAAAAAGCCGGTCCGGTATAAAACAGCTGAGCCACATCGTTTATGCTTATCATCGTCGAACCGAAACCGTGTGTCAGTGTGTGTCCTGCCGTATATCCTTCTGCGTGTGTAACTCAAGTAGTGACGTGCGACAAAAGACACGGCAGAGCGGGGAAGGTCATCTCTAGCGGAACGGAATACGTCCGAAAATGCGGACCAACACGAGCAGGTTTGTTTACACTTTCATTTCGGTGTGGTAAATCATCACAACACAACAAACACGACGTAAAAAACGGGGTATTAATTTTTTCTAGCCATGAAGCACCACTTGTTTGTCACATAGTTGTAACACCTGTTTCAACAGGAGATGAATTTCGTACAGAAATTCTCGGCAAATGAAAGAACAATACGGGTCCGGGTGGTTTTCAGTACAGTAAACGTCAACCGTCGAAAGGATGTGGCTGCTACGATGCGTTGACACCACGTCATGCTTGAATCTGTTGGGGTGGTTGTTTTTTTTTCGAACACATTCACAAGCACACACACACGCGCGAAAACACCAACCTTCCCCCTTCGATAAACAAACGCAAAAATGGACACCAAAAACCGGACACACTGGACACCATCGCTTGGAGAGCAGGCTCACAAGGCTCTCTCACGCTTCACAGCCGCGTGCGGACTGGGTTTGTTTTGGTTCCGGCGTTTTTTTTCCGGCGTTTGCCGAACTGCACCGCACACTGTGCACTGTTTTCGAAGGCCGTGTGGCAATCACCGCATTTGCTTCGAATAGACCGCAGCTCAGCGCAACGAACGCGAAATCCTGCAACATAATAACGTGCGCTTGTTGGTTGCTTTTTTTTTGGGTCCGGTCCAACCGGGTGACCACTTGCAGTCGCGGGTACACAAGCACAGAAACACTCACACTCAACACACACACACTCGATTGCCATCTGACCGCCACATTTGCTTGACCGAACGAGGACACCGACCATCCGAGCGACCCACTCCCACCGAAGGGGTGAGTTTTCGCTAGCAACTGTTGCGACGTTTTGTCATGTTTTGCCTGCCGCTGGCTTCGCTCCTTACAAAACAGGCCGCCCGGCAGTGGTCCTTGCGAAAGGACATTAGTCGCCGCCGCTGCTGGTGCTGTTGCGCTGTGTTGTTGCTACTGCAGCAACACCAACAGCAGCACCAGCAGCAGCAGCAACAACAGCAGAAGCGCTGCTGCCAGGATCCGTCTGCTGCCGACGCCGCCTGCTACGCGTATGCATGCATAAACAAAGTGGACTGGCGTAATGATGTAAAAACGGTTACCGCCACCACCACCGTCACCATCGCCACCACCACCGTCACCGTCGTTACCCCTGCGGAGCAATTATTTCACACCAGAATGAAGTTATCACCGAGTGGGAAATATTAAAACGGGAAAAATTATTTCATATATAGCAAATATATGCAAATTACGTGCTCACGTTCTCTCCCTCTCTTTTGCTCTTTCACTCTCTAGCACGTGAGGCAGCACACTAATACACACACACACACACATCGGGGAGGGGTAGTAAATATGCACACATACGTCCGCAGATCCACCTCGCTCGGTAAGGGGAAGCGTTTTTTTTTTCCAAAAAACGTTAATGTGCACGCCGCTCCTTCGTCTAGCTGTCCTGCCGACTAAAGCGAGACGACACGTGTCGATTAAATACACCCGCTCTTCTTCTTCGCTCCGCGTCGCACATACACGCAAGGGGTTGATTTTTCCCTAACGATGGTAACCACGCTTTTAATGTGTATGCGTGTGTGTTTGTGTGGTTCGAAAGAGGGGAAAACTGGATGCAGCGTTTGCTGGCTCTCTTTCTCTTACTTTTCCTACATGACATTTCGGAGTCTTTTCCCGTAGTCAGGAGGGTTGCTTTTTTAATTGTACTTGTGTTGGTATGCGCGCGCGTGAGCGAGACGGGAGCAAATTTACGTAAAAGGTAAACAAACGCGTTCGCGTTCACGAGGTTTTTCCTTCGCGGGTGGTAGTGCCCTGACCGAACGCGAACGCGATAGGGGTGAGCTATATTTACTGTTTCCGTTTTTCCTTATTTCTTTCGCACTCGCACCCGCTCGTGGTGTTTCTTTGGGTCGCGGTGCTAGGTCGCGAGTGGAATGTGTCCGGCAGTGCTGGAAAAATTACCGTCACCTTTTTATACGCTACGTTCCTTAATTAAAATTATATTATCATTTTTTTAAATTGTTTTTTTTTGTGTAATTGAACCATAAAAAGTAAAATTTCAATATTTTATTTTACTCAAATTAAAAATAAAATCGTTGTGGTACTAATTAATTAATTATTTTTTTAATTAATCTACTAGTAACAGAAAGTTTCAATATAAATCAAATATTTATTTTATAATCTAATGCATTTCCCGTTAATGCCGAATGGAAGCTTTGAACATAATTTGAATATTTAATTAAACAATAAAAAATTGCGTTTAAAATAATACTTCCCAAATCAAAGTCGCTCGCTGTAGAAATTATAATACGAAATCTTATAATTTTTATAACTTAAAAACAACATAAAACTTAAACCACAAACTGGCAGCACGGCCGTTGTGCGATCAACGTACCCATCATATCTTACGAAATGAGAACGGGCGACGGGCAGCAAACATTCGCGCGAACCGCTATGCTGATGAGGACACAATGAGCCACTCATCTCCCATCCTCCCAAACCCCGCCGCCACACTGATAAAGCGACGGGCGTGCGCGCCAAGCGCATTTCCTTCAGTCTTCGGCAGTAAAGGACGAGCGCGTAAAAGGAAAAATTCTCCAGCACACACACATACACGCTGTAGCTACTTAAAGCTCTACTTATGTGTCTGTGCGATTGTTCCTTCTCGTTTCCACTGAGGTACGCTTTCACCCTTCCCCTGCGGACGCATCCTGCCGGCATGATTTTTCTCATTTGTGTAAAATTAGAAGCGCGTTTGTTCATTGGCTAATGAGAATCGGCCGGCGCGAGTGGGTGTCTGCATGTATATAACGGCCACAAAACCTACAAGTTCCCCTTTACCTCCCCCTTCATACCTTCTGCAGCATGCTCACACACGAAGGGAAGTATTTAATTTCCCCACGGGCCCCCACGGGGATCCTGCACCTGCGCAGAAACGCCCGAGAGCGCCTTCGTGTGTGCATTGTTTTTGCTCTCATCAGAGCGTGCAGCACGCGTTCTCACTTCCCTCATATCCTTGGGAAGGATTTCACTCACCCGCTCGCTCTCTCTCTCACACACACGCATGCATTGGGGTGTCAAACAGTTTTCCGTTGCCGGAAGGTTTCTCGCGAGCGAGAAAGTGGCGACTCATAATTATTCAACCGTTCGGCGCTGCCGGAAGTAGCCTGGCCGAAAAGCGGCACGACCGAGCGAAACAATGGCAAATAATTATTTAATTTTTCGCTCCATCCATCTCGCTCCGACCTGTTCAGGGAGGGATATCGTCTCACTCATACCTTTTTTCGCTCTCTCTCTCTCTCTCTCTCTCTCTGGTTTTCTAAGCCTATCCCACTCACACGTGCAGCGATTAGTGCGAGTCGCCGTCGCGTGTGGTTATTTCGCTTTCGCAGCTTCCGCGGCTGTTGGATTTTTTCCACCTTTTCCCCATTAGCGCTGGGATGCTGGGAAAATCGTCCCGGGAAAAAGTCACCCGTCGTCGTCGTCGTCGTCGTCGTCGTCGTTGCCGTTCGAGCTAGCGGTGCTGATTTGTGGGTGTTGCCAAGTGCGAAAAATTGCAAATATGTATAAGCCAATGGGTTGTGTGTGGGATTCGGTGGTGGTGTGTGTGTGTGTGTTTTTTTTTAGTGTTCCTTTTGCCACATCCACCATACGCTCCTTCATTTGTCTTGAGAGGACGGCACATAAACGCTTCTGTCACCACCCTCATCGGTTGCCTCCGTGGAAGGGTTTTTGGGGCAACGGGTGATGGGCTTTTGCGCACGGCATTTAGCGCTTTCATTACATAAAAGACCGAGCTGGTAATGATAATGAGTTTAATTAGTGCCGTTTTCCTACTGGCTCCAGTTGGAACTCCTACTGGCTCCCTATGCTCCTCCCTTTTTCAGTTTTTTCTATTAAGCAAAACCGTCGTGTAGCCCTGCAGTATTGTTTGCGTTACGTTCGGGTAGAAACATGAACAATTAATTTCCACGCTTCGCTTATCGGGCACGATGATGATGAGAGTGAGCATACTGTCAGCTACTCTCACTCGAGAAAAACCAGTCGAGAAAGCTCGAGTTATTATTTTCTCATGAATGCTTCGCAACGTAGAGTTCCTTTCCGAGTGGATGAAACGAACGCGCTTTACCATCGTCCTCTCCTTTTTACTTTGCTTTGGTTTATTTCGTAAGGCTGTGTGCGACAAAAACAAACCCGCGTAAGATCGAAGAACAGTGAAGAAAAACATAGCATTAATCGCAAAACGGTGCACATTTCGTACACGCTCCAGCAGGAACGACTTTGTCGCGCGCGCAAGTGCAACAAATCGTTAGGAGCATTGGGTTTTGGGTTTTTATTTGTATGTTTTTTTCTGTTCCACTGATGCATTTTGTTACAATTTTGTCCCCTTACAATATTTGTCGTAAAAAACGCCGTTTCGAAGTAATGTGTATTTCATAATGTTTCGTGCAAATGTCCACGAGGGCATTTTGTGGTGTTTTGCAGCACATTTTGTAAAAGAAATGAAATGGAACTATTCTATAGAATGTAAATGCGAGGTTGTGCTAAAGCTATAATTCTATAATAAACTTTTATGCATGTTTTTTGTTGTTGTATGAAACAACAATTTATAATGTGATATAATTTTTAACATAATTTTGTTTAAGATAAAGAATACCTTATCTTACGATATTTGGCCTTTGTTTTATTTTTAATTGATAAAATATACATATTTCTTTCGGATTGATTAAAAAATAAATTTAAATCATCTTATTCAATATTTTATTATTCATGTCAAATCGGATCACGTGCGTTTGAGTAATATGTATTAATAAATTGATCATCAATTATATTGTTTAATTAAAACCACCCTGACTATGGCTTTTTTTAATGTTTTCAAACAAAATTTCTCCTGTTCGTTATATTTTGTTGAAACATAAATCCACTTTATGTGTCAATTAAATTTCTACGCCTTATAAAATCATCGTTCCGTCAACTATGCGATCGGTCGTTTCTAATGTCAACTGATTAACGACGACATTTATCGAAGCATGGCGTTGTAGTTATGCTAATGAGCGTCTTGTAGCTCCCACAATCGAATCTAAACCTATTCTTTGCATTCAATGCACCATAGCAACGGCCGGAGTATCGTAAGTACCCTTCACAAGAAAAAGAACCTGGCCCTGTATGCCGGCAATCTGCAGGAGAATTCTTGCAAATGAACGGAGATGGATGGAGATGCTTTTAAATATTCCTAAAACGAAATTAAAAATCTCAAATGACATTTTGGACAAAAAAGGACGCACACAAAACAACTCGCACGGAAGTGAAAAACGTTGATAAAAGCACTCCCCCATCGCTCTCTCACAGTTTGTTGGTTGCGTGAAACGAAACCGAATAAAAAAATAATGTCCTCTCGCAGCGTTTTCCTTTGCGCGTAATGCAATAAAAATAAGACAAAAGCATCACCCTCGCACAGTTTCTTGATGCAAAAAAATATAAAATAAAAACCGTACACACCCCAGGCAAGTTTGTATGTCCTCAAAGGGCCCGGGCGTCTGAGCCGCGGCGTTCGATCCACGTGGGTCACGTTTTTTATGTCATTTGTCTCGTTCCTCTGGCGTTTCCACGTTAAAGAAAACTCCCTCCGCTGCCCTACCGTTGTCGGCTCCGTGTTTAATGCCGTCCTGACTTCCCTTCCCTGCCCATTGCAAACGCACGCTGCCGTACCCGATGAGCACAACTCATCAGTTCAACTACCCTTCCAGAGTTTTTTTGTTCTACATGTTTTGGTATATTTGCACCCCCTAGCCGAGACGGAAAAAAAATGTGAAGAAAAATCATTCACGGTACCCTCGCGTTGCATAAAAAATAGCCGAGGGGAACAAAACACCACAGGCAAAGCAACTGAACTGCACCGTTTTCGGATTTGTAGGAAATAAGTAAAAACACACTCACACCGACAGTCACAAAAATTCTTCTACCACCAAAACAAATGGTCGTACACATGAAAATAAAGCACGGTAAAGAAATAAATTAAAATGTGCCCAAAATTAATTTAAAAATCCTTCCACGAAAGCTGCACACAAACACATCCATACGTTCCCGTAAAGATTCGTTTGAAATGTTTTTTTTTGTGTTGGGGAACCAGCACAAGGTCTTTCTCGTGTGGCAAGTGTTTTTAGATTGGTTGAAAGTTGCCTTAGGCGGCATGAAGCATGCGATGCAATGTACGGAATGTGTAACGCCTGTGTAACGCATTGGAATTGTATTGGAAATTTGGGCGCATGCGTCAAAGAAAATTGAAAACAATGTTTTAATAACAGACAAAGTTTCTATAATCTTATATAAATCCTTTATACAGGCAGACATATTTATTAATAATAAAGATTATTAATAATGCGGAAGAAAGCTCAACCAAATGTAAATTTTAAAAGATGTTAATAGTAGCATAAGGCCGGTTCATGAATGAAAGCTTCTAAATAGCCTAGACATAAACCTGATTGTCCAAACCAACCAAAGTTTCGTTCTAAAACTATTCAACTCTAACATCGTTATTCTTATGTGTATGTTGTATATTGTTAATTATTAATGTTATACGTTGTATCAAAAAAGTTTGTTTTGAAAAACTGTCGTAAGGATATATTTTTTACCACAATGTAATAATAACGTCTTTGAGCAGTGTACTAATTCAATCGCACAACATGTTTTCATTATGAGAAAATTTCCAGCTCCTGTGAACACTCCAATAATTATAGCATAATGCTTGATTATACTCAGAATTGAAATGAGCACTCCATAAAATTGTTTAAGACATATTAAATATATTGTGACTCATTAAACATTGTTTATCATTGGAACATTGAAAAACATTGAATAAAATGAATTTGAAATTATCCTACCGACTGTTTTGTTCCTTATGTTGTTTATTATTATGTTTATTATGTTGTAATTTTAGATATCTGATAAGCATAAGGAACACAACACAATAAAGTATCGCTTTTTCAAAATGGAAATAACCTACCTGTTTCGGAACCATCTTTTACTATGAAAAGTTGAGATAAAATTACAGTAAATCATTGAAAAAGTTAAGTTTACTTTTAAATTAAATCCAAATTTTGGGTTTTGTTGTCCACAGTGGAGTACAAACAAATCTTTCATTCGAAAGTATATTCCTACGAGATTTTAGAACAAAGGCACAAGTCGACATAGGTTTGTGTCTTGGATGAAACAGATAAATCTCAGGATTTCCGAAATGTGTACGGATTTAAATATAAAACTGTTTAACATGAATCTATAAAAATCGTTTTAAGCAATCTGCAAACATCCAAAGCAGAAATAAATGAAGCAAATCAAATATATCACTTGAAAAGTAAAGCTTACAAGCACACGAAAACCAACGCGTTATGGGTTTACTTTTTTTTAGGATTGTTTATTTTATTTGCTAGGAAAAGTGAATGTTCTTTGTTTATAGTTTTGACTTTACTTTTATTAATGATAATAATTTTGTTTTTTTTTTTAGAGTTTTTACTAGAGTTGTGATGCGTTTAACAGGTAATTTGTAAAAAAGAAATCCCAGAACCGCAACAAAATTCCTCACCACGCTTTCGATCACATGCGGTGAATCGATTTCGGATTGCTGCACGTACGGCGTGCTAGTCGAAAGACACGGTATCGATTCGTGGTAAGGATATGCAGCTGTGGCGTAAGTGAAAGGTTAGATATGATGCGCATGGAAACGTTTAACCGATGAAGAACTTTCCTCGGACCACCGAGGGAGACCGATTATGAAATACAGATGCATAGAAGCTTATGGTATTACCGGGGATGATACGCTGGTGGATTCAGTTAAATCATACTCTACATTATACGAGTGTTTTAGACGAAAGACAAAAAAAAATTAAAACCAAACAGTTCGACAGTTCGTAAAGCTCAGCGCTGTTGAGAATAACCTAGCTATATAGTCCCTGACAGGCTGAAATCTACGATCCATGCAAAAGGGGTGACATTTTGTATTTGAACACACACGGGCTCCACATACGAGGTGGACGGGAGCTACGTCGAGAATATTTGGTTTAAAAAACGGCTCCAATTGTAGAAGATCTAATTCCTGATGTTTCATTTTGTTCTTGCTACTCTCCACCACACGCTGACGAACGAAAACAGTTAAACAAATAACTCTCCTGTTAACTATGTTCTCTTGCTGTTTTGAACTGGTCGTTTACAAAAAAAAGAAGAAGAAGAAATTGAAATAAAACATCCAAAAACCAATATTCTGTGACTAGATTCGTGTTAAATATATTACCTCCAAAACTAACCCCTAAACCTACTTCTTATCGGTCGCGTAGGTGGTAGTGAATATGTGAAAACATGTGGAATCATTGTATGCGCTTTGTCGCTTCGTCGGTCTTCGTGATGTAGCACGTTGTTGCCTCTGCTTCTGTTGGTTCTTACTGCAAGGATTGTAGTGTGCAATGGTGCGGATGGGTTTGAACATTTCAGCGTCTACTCTTGGATCATCTCTTAACTATCCACCCACCCACGTTCCATCCACCATCCTGCTCTTTCCAATGTTAATCCTAAACGCCCAATCCCAGAAGCTCCACGAGAAAAACGACTTCCATCACGATGACCATGTTCGTGGAACGTTTGTGCAGCAACTTGCAGCATTGTTAAACATAGATGAACATCGAGGGGTGTCGATTTATCTGTAGAATGTAAAGGTGAGAGAAAAAGAACCAAACAGGCACCAGATAGAGCCTTGCCTTAGTGAAGGTGTTCCTGCCCGGGTCACGTCGAGTGAAGCGTGTAAGTGTGTATGTGATTTGGGTCATTGTGGAGTTGCTCATTAAGTCACCGTGGAGCTGAGTTCTTAACAATTCATAATACACTAAACTAAAGTGCCTAAGTGACAAGCAATCGTTCTGCAACGAGAGTGTCCATTTTGGTGTTAAAAGAGAAACAATCTAGTTTGGTAAAATATTTCTTCTAAAATAAAAATGGTTTAAATCTGCCAAACTCATCAAGCTTAAGACTTAAAAAATCACAATCATGCAAAATATAGGCGAAATTATTCGGGACCTAAATGAAAGTATTTTAAATGTTTGACTTCTAATTTGTCTTTTTTTTTATAAGCCAGATGATCGTACTGTTTTTACGAATGGCATTATTTGTAGACAATCACTCGTCACTTTGGCCCAATACATTAAACGTGTACACATTTTGCTTTACTTTTTACGCCTAGCTGCCTGCCTAGCTGACTGATACCCTTCGTAATGAATTCAAGTACTCGTAATCAAATATTTACATGTGGGACAAAACAATAGCCATTCTAGTAATAATTTAAAAATGGTACCAAATACTAGATAAATGTTACGGCAATATTTGGTAAATTTCACAAATTAATCGACAAAATTATCAAAAATAGTGTTTCAAAATATGTTACAAACTTAATTTTATCCTATCGCGTATGTAATGGTATTTCATTGCATAGAAACTTTTCTCGAAGTTATTTCAACAAACTCTGCTTCATACATACACATATTTTCTTAAACGTATAGATTAACTTGCACATAATTCATAGCTTTGTTGAATACAATTAGAATTCTTTTATGGCTCTATTGTTTGGTCCGACACTGCATATCTTTGAACATAGATTTGAGCAAATAAACTTATGAGAAACTAACCCAAAATTAAAGCTATTAAAATTAAACATTAAATTAAACATTAAATAGTTACAATGAAACAAATATCGTTAAAGAACAGGATATTTATGAATGAAGTACACAAAAAAGACGTCAGAAAACAAGTGAACAAGAAAAACAAAAGCCAATAACAAACGCAACCTTCGAGCAGACGACAACGATGGACAACGAAACGAAGCAACGAAAGCGAAAAAGAACACGCGTAAGTAAACGAAACACGGCGATCCAAACACAACGACACACACTATTGGACATGCATGTGTATGACTTATTGCAGGACACGTACTCAAAGACAAAAACACACATACAAACACACAGCAAACTCGAAACGCAGTGTCGGGACGAGCAACACGACACGGAAATCAGAATGTTTTAATGTTTTTTTTTATCCTTCCGTCCCCAATTTTTGCTAAACGTGCCCACCCCCATGCGACGTTCACTTTAATCAACATGCCCAGCTAGCTATATGTACAGAGTAGACGGATGTGATTATATATATATATATACGTGCAATGAAAATGTAAACATCCCTCCCATCAACCCAACGCCGCTATGCAGTAGAAGATAGGGAAAAAAGAAAGGAAACATAAAACAAACAAGACGAACGTATGCACAATGAAACTGATAACAGCATTATTTAGTTCAATCTGTTCTGGTTTGGTCGATTGGTTTTCGCAACTAGCCGTGCGTGCGGCTAATTTTTCTCTTTAATTTCCGTTTCGTTTGGTTTTTTGCATAATTTTTAGCACACGTTTTAGCACAGTTTTGTTTTTGCACGCGCTTTTTCACTCGCCGGATAGTACCAACTGTGGTGTGGCTTTCTGTGACATTCTGTTTGCTTCTGCTGCGGCGCCTTGGGTATGAACACAAACGAACGCTTGAGATGCTTTGATAACGACTGATAACGAACAAATCATAACAACGCAATGCAAAACACCGATCCGGATACCGGAACTTAAAGCTAAAATGGACAGATCGCAATGAGATTTCGAAGCAAAATGGTGCCGCATCTACGCATTCTACTGCCGATTTTCCTCCTTTTGCTGTTCCTCATAATGGCCCAGATTTCTTTTGAATCAGTATGTATAGTTTACAAAATTAAAGTGCATTTAAATAGGTTACAAAGAAAGCGATCTTAGACTCGATTGCTTTCTCTAAACGAAATATCTAGAACTAACTGTCGGTTGTTGATTGATATTCGCATTTCTTCGCATTGATTCCCTTGTTGTTTTTATGGTTTGTTTCCGGAATTGCTTGCTTGTATCCTGAGAGATTCTTTTACGTGTGCTGCACTCGGGGGGAGAACACACAATTTTGAAAACATTCTAAACATTTGCCTTACTACCAGCAATAGAGGATGATGGGCAGAGGAAAGCAGAATCAGTATGACCGTCGGCAGTAGGCAGTGAATTACGTCTCGTTTATAGAAGCACAGAACGGATCGGTTCAAAAAGTGGTACTTTGTCTCGCACACACACACACTCTGCCTCCAATGGTAGAAAGTTGTAGCAAAACAGTGGTTTGACTTGGTTGTAGAAGTAGTTCTAGTAGTAGTAGTGATGGTGGTGGTAGTACTAGTAGTAGTGGTAGTGGTAGTAGTAGTAGTAGAAGAAGAAGTATTGGTAGAAGATAGGACGCTATTTACATGATGACACATTTGCCCTTCTCGGCCCAAGGATTATTCTTCTTGTCCGGTGCGTGAATTAGTGGATCGTTCTTTTCGTTTTCCTCCACGTATTCTCGCATGCTGAAAGATAAAGGATAGACGAAATGGTTCGTTGTTAGTAGGATGACCGTTGTTGTGCAAAGAAACGGGAAAAAATTGAGACAAAATAGTTTCCTTATACAACAGAAACATGGTTTGTGATGAATGAATATTAAAATGATTTAATTAATGGTACTCTTTTCGATGTAATCAGAATTTGTGAAGAAATTCTGCTACGTAAGCAATAATTCTTCACAAACAAATCATAAAATTTCAATATATTTTTCACGTGAATATTGTTATATTACAAATATTACACAAATAATACATACCAATCTGAAAAATGTGTTTGTTGAAAATATATAGATTTGTAAACCACAAAGATAAAGAATATTTTTTAAATCCATTTTCCTTCGCTTTCGTTGTCTCGTTCACATTTTTCCATCATCATTTTAACAGAATTTCAATCAATTTCAGACATTGGCATAGATTTTCTTTTCAACAAATTTGAACGCCTGGGGCATGAATCCGTTCCTTCTACACAGTTCTTAACACTTTCCTCGCAGATAAATCCCATCACGCCCACCCTCCGGTTGAACATGTAAAGTATTTCATATCTTGCATTTGTTCTTCCCCACCAACCCTAACAATCTCCCTTCCTCCGAAAAGGATCGAAAATATTTGCCACAGCTACAGAACCGCTTCACTTTGATCAACGCTTCTTACCGCATCCGTTACCGGTATTAAGGAACCAAATGAGCCTCGAGCTAGTTAGCGGAAGGACGGTTTTATTGCTTACTTACTTTTAACCTAAAGCGGATCGGTTGCTAACCAGCTGCCAATCCTTTTCTGCGGGAAATGTTTCTTCCCAACATTCCAACATGCAGGCGATTAGATCCTTCGCCGGATGGATGGGAAAACGTGGAGCATTTTGGAGATATTGCAGCATTAAAAAACAGTTTTATCTCATATAATGTTACGACATTCTGGCCAAAACAGTAGCTTTACGATAGCAAATCAATATTTTAGGAGATGCGTCGCAGAAGTCCCAGAAGAAATGCAAATACAAAACAATGTTCTCTTCCATTTTCTGTCAACACATGATTTTTTTCCGTTTTACATAAAAATATTATGCAAATGAAAGTTGGGAACGAAATGGCTACGAATGGCAGCCTTTCGAGTGCGAATTAAATATTGAACACCTTGACTTAGATCGTCGAGCGTCGAGCACGAAGGAGCCCTAATGTATTTTTAATCCACACGGATACTGATGGGTAGATTTTTCTCTCACTTTTCTCTCACGAGAAAATATACAAAATGCGTTGATGGAAAAATGTAAATGAAGTTTCACTGTTCGGTAGCTTGAATTTGGTTCCCCTTTTTAAGACAACCTGTCCGAACAAGTTACGTTTGAAAAGGGATGCTACCTCACGTCTTGCCAAGTGATGGGAACGATGAGAACAAAAGGAATGTTGTTTTTCATTTTTTTTTAACATTGAAATATGGGCAAGTTTTAGTATAATTATTACTACACATTTTTAAAACGAAGCATACCTTCAAAGCAAAACAAGTCGCTCTCCTGTAATAGCTCATTTGTGACCGTGAACGAGCATAACGTCGTCAACAAAGTAGCACCAAATGAAATTAACTCGATGGAGACACCGACTTTCGATACCGAATGTCTTTCCGTTTCGAAGCAACCAACAATTTCCCATTTTTATAGCTAACCATTTTTTGCCAATTTCGGCACCCCTCGTCCCGCCTTCCCCAACTTCATCTTCATCATCGTCGGCCATAATCATCAAATACCAGATCCGATACGAGTCCGCTTGAGCGAGTGACAGGATCGGCGTTGAGTAGGGTCCTCGAGCAGCAGGGAGCGGAAAAATAATAAACCACACGCAGCCATCATGTGGAGCACGCTAGCTTCGTACCGAAAGCAACAACAAGAAAAAAAAAACCCTCATCTCCATCGACCCACCTACCCTACTTCTCGCATGTGACGGAAACGTTGGTGATTCATTCGTTCGGGCAACGATTCGGGATTTTGTTCGAATGCGTCTAGAAGGCGGTTGCCATGAAGAGCGCAGTTTGGGGCCGCAGTGACGTGGATCAACGAAGAGCGGTTTTTGGCGTGCTTTCATGTATGGGAGCGAACATAAATGTACTTCGAATGCCCGTGGGTGGTTTTTTTTTCACCTGCTAGGCGCAGGTTCGCGGTTTTTCTTCGATTTCCGCACGTTTCTGCTGATTGAATATCGAGCAAGAAAGGAAAGGAGAGCCAGAAGGAAAAATAAGAAAAATAAGGAAGAATAAGGAAAAACACTCTTTTCAGTTCATGTACATTTATCGCATCGCAGGCAAGCAACAGTAGCAGCTGGATTCATGCTTTTGTAGGCGAAGAAGCCATACATTTGTCATGGAAACGATTGTAAAGAATAGTGGAAAAGGGAAAGCATTTTATTTCACAAGTTCACAACGGTATATTTTAGCGTCGGCGTCAAAAAACAATTCGTGAGCTTGGTTTGATCATAAAGTGTATAAAATATGTTCAACAAGAGTTGTGTGGTGTGTGTGTGATGTTTTGAGTATGATGTCTACAAATATATTAAAAAGGGATTTTGTGTAAAGTAGGTACTCTGTGAGAAAAAATACTGGGAATAACCTGTACTTGATTCTATAAAATCGGCATGAGTGAGCTTTTCCACATATAGTCTCACCAAACACGCATACACACAACTTCGTTGAGCTAACATCACACGAAAGTAATTCCGGCATACGAAGAAGAGTTTTTGGTTTCATCATAAAGTTTCAATATTACTAAGCACCTGCTTCGTTCCTGCATCATCGCCAAAGTTAACTTTAGAAACCAATCAGAAAGAAGGATAACTTGTGGAAAGGCCAAATTAGAAACATTTCACGAGGAACGTATGAAGAATATCTTGATATATCAGGTTTCCTTGGATCTCGTTCGATCCTACAATAATTTTATTTAGGTCTTAAGCGATTCCATAATTGAGCATTTTCAATTTTAATTTATTAAAAATTGATATTTACTACACACTGTAGGCTCTAGGATCATATTTAAACCTGGTGGAGAATATTAATACGTTTTAGACCGTTTCAGAGATGTTTATGAATATTACTATCATGTATTTTATTTGCGCGGAACGTATCCGTCGTAGTTAGAATACTACTTGCTTAGCGAGCCAAATTAGGGAGGAAGAGTGGGAAAAGCAATGGTAAAAACTTCTAGCGGATAATTTCTTAAGTATTATCTCTCAGTATTGCAACAAGCAAAATCATCACGAATATACTCTCCAATAAAATTAAAAGGTTAAAATAAAATTAAAGGTTCATATATTTGTATTGCTACACGGTTGTTTTGGTAATAAATGTTTTGTCGCTGGAGATTATAAATTATTTCTCCCTCATAAAAGTTGAGCCTGTATGGTTTCGCAATTAACCTGTTCATAACGTTCGTTACGATTAATTACGGTTTACTTTGCTGTAGATAATTTCGCCCAAACGAATATAAACGTGTAGTTCGTGAATTCATACGGGGAAATGCCCATCTATGGTAACAGCTTTGTATCCGAACGAACAAAGGCAACGAGAAAAATATCGAGCATGCTTTCTGAATGTTCGTTCAATCGCCATGATGATTTCCTTTTCCGAATCTCACACAATCCCCCAAACGAATGGGCAATTTGGCACCAATCGGCTCAACAAAGGTTCCCAGAAATTTCATATCGTTCTTTCCCGGCGTCCCGTGTTTTGCACTTCACTGAACTTAATAACAGAGAGATTTGGGGTTTACGCCATCCAAAAGGTTTTGAATTGGTGTTTTTTGG
>JXWZ01004289.1:0-11810 GCA_000956215.1 Anopheles farauti No. 4
AGGGAAAACATTAGGCGAAAAGTGCTCTACCATCATTAAAAGGCGCTACACTGCGAACCTAGATGCCCAAGAAGCAAAAAGCAAGAAGCGAGAAGCGTAACAGTGGCAAAAAAAATCGCTACTATCAAGAAGCACCTAAACAAAAAAAAACGAAAATAAAAGGGAAAAAGGCGGCCACCGAAAACCCCACACTCGATGGAAAATCGATTCCGCGTGCCCCATGCCTGAGTTCCTTTCACCACCGCGAGTAAACGCGAGAGTGCGTGTGGAGCGCTGCCCGGTTTATTTGGCGTGTCTTGCGGATCGGATAGATTTGGATCTACCTTCTCCACCTTCCCCCGAACCGCCCGAATCTTACCGCTACACCCCGGTGGGAATTGGCTGACGATAGCGATAGCGCGGCGGCACGGAACGGCTTTCGCTTTTTCCCGTGTGGTTGTGGAAATTACATCAATATCGCATCAATATTGGCGCTCCTACACCGTGCCTCGGTGAGCGAGCGGTGTCACGCTGTCGCTTTGCATTAGTCGCCACGCCACGCCGCGCGAATGCGTTTCGGTGCAAAAGCGAAACGGAAACACCAGAGTGTGTTGAGGCCGAAATTTGGGAAATTCGATTCGTGGTGAGCTTATTTGTATATCGCTTCCACGTACGGAGCAGCATCCCAACCCCATTCCGCTTCCCGCCCTCACCACAGGGCGTTTGGGACTTCTTTTACCTTTTCTCGACTCGCCTTTCCGCTTCACCGTGCACGGCTCATCGCTCCTGCGTTCGGAAGGTTCATGTTAATTGTGACCACGAAAAGGTCGTTTTTATTGCCGGTAAACGACCGACATCGGTACCAGTTTTAATGTCTCTTTCTCTCCTGTTCCCCCTTCGTTTCTTTCCATCTCTTGCAAACGTCAACCGGTAAGCTAAAGGGTGTATACAATATTGAACATTTTATGGTGCGGCATCGGGTAATGTTTCCTGCTTTTCTTAGAATACCAATCTTGTCCGCCAACCCCGCGCCGTCCCGCCTCGCCCCGGGTTCGGTTTCGTGCGGAGCGGCAGCTAATGGCCACGGCGGGAAATTGCTCGGGTATGGATTCGCGCGTCTGAAAATGCCTCACTTTTATGTGCCATATTTCGGTTTTATATTTTGTGTGTACGATTTGGCCTGGGCATTTTTTTTTTCTCCGTTTACTTTACTCCCGTTGGTTTGCACCAGCTCTATCTCACCGGCAGTCGCTTTTGATCGCTGTTAGCCACGAAAACCAACGCGGCGTTTTTTTTTATTTAACTCCAAACCCACAACAGCAGCAGTAGGAGTCTCTCGCGACTCATAAATTGGTTTTGCAAATTTGTAGTACATTCAAATTTCGTCAAATATGGGTGCGGTGGTTTTGCGTTCCATTTCTACCGTTGACTTGACTACGCCACACTCTGCTTTCCCTGTTCACTGCTTGCCGCTGTGAATTTCAATTCCGGTTTCAGTGTTTTCACGGTTCGACATAAAATGTCAGCTTAATTGCACGTGCAGTGTGGTCGTGCCTGGTGTAAAATGGGAAAATTTAATTTTCGCCCTGCTAACCAGGCACAGCTGCACCACCGGGCAGGGCACGGGGGTTGAACGGTTTCAGGCACAGTTTCATTCATTTTCACCTCCCCTTTCGCCTGGCGCCATCACCATCGCCACCGGAAAACGCTATTATTCCATCCGAACGCCTAATCGGTGCCTTATAAGTGAAACGCACGCACACGGTCTTAGTTGGAAATGAGTTTGGCTTTAAATGGCGAGTGCAGAAGCGAAGAAATTACACTTCGTCCACCTCCGATCCTCACGTTTGTTTCATTTTCCATCGAAAAGAACTGCGTCGTAAGAAAATTAGTGGAAAACGCAACGATGGAAACAGTGGAGCCCACAGCGACCTTGCGAAGTCCTGTTTAAAAACCCTTGAGAACGAGCAATCGGTTAGGTTTTTGCTTGTTTTTGTTTTTTTTTAATTTTTTTTGCAAAAACCCACCAATCCTTCTTGCTCAGCCTTGTGTGACCTAAACCGAAACGAGCTCGTAAGAAATAAATCGAAATGAAAACAAGTAACAAGACGGGAGAAGAATAGCAACAGAAGTAAGTAAACATCGTGTATCGTGTCCTTCAACGAATGGAGGACAGTCGAGTGTGTGCGTGCGTGTGTATGTGCGTGTGTTTATGGTTCAAGGGTTCAGGAGTTCAGTTTGCTGCTGTTACGCGCTCCCGTCACTCGTCCTAAGTGATTCGAAGGATTGCGCCCTCCTTTTAATGCTACTCCCTACTGATGCCTCTTGTGCACATGTTCAGCAGATTTTCCGTGAAAAGTGGACGAACATGGGCACACATTTTATTTCGCAGTTCAACATCATCGCAAGAAATACCCTGCTAGCTCTCCGTCCCTCTCTTTCTCGTTCGCTTCGTGGCTGGGAATATTATATTTTTACAAACGTCTACTTGAGCGGACGCCCCGAAGCATCACCGTGAGAAAATGCTTCGGAAGCTGGATTCTGGATGTATTCACAGTGCTTTGCGCGCGGTAACGCCAAGCGGGACAATGGCGCACACACCCATTGTTTAGACAAGTAACGAGAGAAAGAAAGAGTGAGAGAGACAGAAAGAGACAGACCGAGAAAGAGAGCACCAAAGTAAGAGCAGCAGTGTTCAGCAATATTTTCGAAACCGAAATGAACGAATCGCGATGATGACGATCAGTGTGCCATGAGCGAAAACCTGCTAAGGTACGCCCTGGTAACAGTTGTGACAAACTGCTACATTTTCTCCATGCCATTTTGGTGCCGGGAAAACTTTTTACCAACCCTCCCTCCCATCCTTGCCTTAAAATCTAACGAATAAACGGGGCGAGGAAAAGAGCGATGTAGCTACATTAGATTTTTTTTTTTTTGTGCTCTTTTTCGGTTTTTCAGTATGCATAAAAAATAGCCACAAGATGAGAACCATTAGACGTCAAGTCAAATATCGTTCGCCGAAGAAAATCGATTTTTTGCCTCCTTCTATAGCCGCCGATTCGCACCTGTTTGCACGGGCGATACCGCCGGAAAAAGTTCGAAACCATTCTGCGAGACAATCTTAAAGCCGCAAGGAGAAAAAACGGTACGGGCCCAAAAAGTAAAAAAAAAAAAAATTAACGACCAGGACTAATAAAAGTAGTTAAGCTCGTTTGAGCTCGTCCCGACCAGTTTCCGCCAGTTTGATAGCTTGATTTCGTTTCGGCAGCAGCAAGTTTTTGAAATGAAAAATTACTCCCCTTTTTTCCCACCGCGCGAGCTGATATGTATATTTCCGGCGCTCCAGTCCGCCGAGCTCTTAATCCGTAATTGCACCGTGATTGCAATTCATTCATCAACCGAAGCGAAACGCACCGGAAAAGAATAAGTGAGCTGCTTAAGATACCATCATTTCGCGGAACGCTTATCCCTCCGGAGAGGATCACTTTCTGGGTGGCGCCCGCCCATCGCGTCACACGCACACGGGCGCGTGTCAAAGTGAATATTATTATCGTCACCAACCGTCGGGACTAGCGAGTGAGAGTGAGAGCGAGAGAGAAGCGTGATGGTATGTGGTCGAGCTGCTTAGCTGCAAATAAAAAAAAACAACACAAAACTCCAAGTCATTCCGGTCTTAGGATAGTCTAAATATTTCAACAGTTTGTCAACGCCATCGAGCCAGGATTTTCGTTTCTCTTTCTCTCCTTTTTCCAACAAGGGGCTATCCCTTTTTTCTCGGGTCGTTTCGACGGCCCACTGGGGGAGCACCAACAAAAAAAAACGCCCTTAAGAGCCCCAGAGGCTGTGTGGCGCTGTGGTCGTGGATTGGAATCGTCATAAAAAATGAAAACATCAAAAAGCTTAAACCATTAGACGCTCGTAAAGTCGCGGGCGCGGGTTGCTCATGAATAATGCAGACGCTGCGATCCCTGTGTGGCGATGTGCGGGCCATCACCTCCCTGAGGAATGGCAGCGCTTTTCCAGGAGTTTTCCGGGAAATATATATAGCAATAACAATAATAACAAAAAAACAGTCACCGTACGCATACGTTTCGTCCTGTTTCCCACCCCTAACATTGTATCGCCTCCGATGGGTGTTCGTTATTTTATAATATGCTTAACAAAATACTCTACAGCCTTCGGCAGGCCCAGCGTGGGGCAAGTGGGACTGAAGAGGGAGGGGATTCGTTTCGAGGAAAAATTGCGATAGCGTTCGGCGACATTGACTGGCCTCGGGTCCGGGACGATGGTCGTCGTCGAGCACGTCGAGTATCGGTGCCCGTAATCGGAACTTTTGCGCTGTCTCATGGTCATGCCGGAGACCATTTATCAATCCCCCATCACACACACACACATAGCACAGCGTCCTCGTTTATTGCCATTGCTAAAAGGTTAGAGCATATTTTCTATAAAAGCATAACAAACCCGACCCCACTGGACTGCGGAGACCGTTGGGGCGTGGTGGTGTGGTGGTTTTTGCGTCTCACTCGACGTCGACGCTTGGTGGCGCTCGGTTGGGAAGTGAGAAGTAGCAAGCTTTTTCTTTTTTTTTTGTTTTACTAGCAACACCCGAGACCGTCCATGCAGCGTCCATTGAGCAACAGCTTACGAGTGCGGCTGAGCTGTAAAGCAATCAAGCGCAAATCATAGGCTTGATCGTTATTAGTTGACCGAAAAGGGACTGACCGGTGAGAAACAAAAAAGCAAAGCGAAATAATAACAAGCGAAAACTACATTTCCCTCAGCCACTGTTGCCTGTTGCCGCCGCCCGAATGTGGCTTTAACCCTTGAAGCAGGAGGGAAACGTTCACCGGACGGAGCAGCTTACTTTGCTTTGTTTAACTTTGACGAAACTATCCCGATGGAATGGGTAATGTGAGCGGCCGCTTTTGTGATGGCACTAGCGAAAGCACTGTTTAGCAAGTGGAAGGGAAACAGTTGGAGTATGCTTGAAATAATTCCTCGAAAAGGTATGCCGTGTCTGTAGCTGTTTGAAGTTTGATAATGACGCTTCGTCGTCTTTACACCCACCAAACAAAGAGTTGGTCAGTAAGGCTGTGTGTTTTGAATGTTTCGTCAAGTTTTGTTTTTGTTGCAGGTTGTATTTCACCTTAAAAACAAAACAAATTTATATGGCATTTATTACAACAAAGCTAACATTTATTTGCATAGTGGATGTTGGTCCGAACATCAAATAAGTTCCATCGTTATAGACAGCAAAGAGAATGAATGCAAACGATTATTTTATAGCGGATAAATATTGTAAACTAATGCTTGTAACGTTTCCGTAAAGATGATGTAAATGATGTTTACTACTAGATGACTGGAGACAGTGAGGTTTACTTCTATGATATGATTAATTATTTTAGAGTACAAAGTAGAATATACCTTTTCATTAATCAGGCGCCAACATTCACTTTCCAGTCCTCGACTGGGTCGTCCGGTGTTATTCTACTGGCATCGGATCCTGAAAAGTAAAATGCGTTGAACAAAACATTAGGCCATCGATCAATTCAACGAGCTCGTCATTGCAACGGACTCTACTTTGTCCTTCCATTAAACTACAATTTATCTGCGACGCATTTCTCAGCTTAAATTATCGTGACATACACTAATAACATTGTATTATTTTTCAGGCACACAAATTTACCAGCACCCCGTATCTGAAAATAATTACAGTTGTTTTATTATAGCAATGCCCTCAGAAAAGACTTTAATGCGCGTTTTTAATATTAAAATAGTTCCATCAAGCCAAAAGCGTTCGTTTGGACGGCGAGATAGAACAGAGTGTGGCCGTATTCGAAGGGTTATTTGTAAAATGTGTACACACTCCTGTCGCTGCTCTTGTGGAATGTGTTCCCTTTCCCGCCGCGTTTTGGATGGTAACGATATGAACGAAGTTTTAATACAACGCTAACATACAAATACACACACACACACACACACACGCGCTATACGACGGCGAACCGTGCCAGCGTCACATAATAATGCTGATAAACGTCACGCAGCCCTTTTGTGTGCTATGCCACACAAAAAGCCACGGGTGGTGTGGTGGTGAGGCGGTGAAGGGAAAGGAAAGGAGGAAAGCGGGCGTTGAAATAAAACCTGAACATGTAATTGCTTCGAAATTGCGTGATAAGCCATCACCCGGCGAACTCGGTGCCGCGCGCTTGCGAGACATGCGTGCGCGTCGATGGGGCGTCAGCCCGGTGCCGGGGGTGGTGCCCCAAACGCGGGACAACACGATGGATGACGTCGGTGCCCCGATGGCTAAACGAAACTGGTGGAAACTGGTCCTTAAAGAATGAAGGACGAACGACCGCGCTAACCCGCTGCCATTGTTGGTCGGTTGGTCGGATGGTGGGTTGGTTGGGTAGAATGCTATGCCCGCGACGGCCGCCACCGCCGGCGTTTATCGATCTCCCGAGACATCCCGACAGTCCAATGACATCATCCCATTTGGCCGTTGATGACTCGCCACTGTCCGGTGACGATGAACTTCATTTATTTCGACTAATTTTGATAAAGTTGAAAACACCACCCCCAAACGGACCTTCCCAAACGGCGAGTGAAGTGTAAATAGTAGCACCGGAAGGCAAACACACCGCGCCCAGTATCCAGCGGAGGTGTCTATCTTGTCTCGCGGCGATTGCGATCTGCTGAGATCTGCTACTATATTAACGATCGAGGCGCCACCAACACCGTACGCTAGTTGCTTCGCTTGCCTGCCGGGTGCGGGCCGCTATTATTAGGTCACTTTCTTACCCTCCCCGCGGCAGAGGGCGGGAACAAAGTAACAAAGCAAAAAAAAAAAAACAACATCTCACTTCAGCTTCACGAGCCAAAGGGAACACCCAGGACCAAGGATGACCATTGTCGCTTTCATTATCCAATTTCGCGCTTCGCTGAATATTACTTGCCCCGCTATCAGCCGCGTCGGAAGATGGTAGATTTTCATGAAATTAACCGTCCACGGGTCGTTCGTTTCCGTTACCCCACAACTGTCCCCTCCCAGCCACGAGTTAACCAATTATCTCGCCCAAACTCAAACGCCCACACCGCCGCGGGCAGGGTTATCCCCGGTATCCCCAGTATCCCCGGTATCCCCAGTATCCCCGGTATCCCCGGTCCAGTAAGATGTGCGATTCGTTGTTATGATGGTATCTTGTTGTGCGCGTTGTTTTCTACCGTTTATTTTTTTTTTGTTTCGCCCTTGGCACCTCCACCACCTCCGGCACCATTACGGGCACCTCTTTCATCGCGATAACAACACTGTCCCAATGAGAGACTTAACCCGATGCGCGTTCGTTCAAAAAATAAAATAATATCGCACCGAAAAGTGGATTGAAATAAAACGCTGCCCGCGAGAGCTGCTGCTTTCAGTGCGGCAGCGCTGGCAGTGGGGACGGTTGCCGAATTTTATATACCGCCATCTTTCAAAGTAATAGTCACTTTTCGCAACGACTCTCGGTTGTGGGGTGCGAAAGAGAGGGCGCGAGCCACCGTTTCGCCGTTTTCGTCAGTCAAGCTCGTAAAGCCTGCGGCTACGCTGATCGCCTACGTTGATAGGAAAATAGAAAATGGCGGCTACGTTCTCACTGCACGCGTTTTACGTTTCGGTTTGGTGATTATTTATTCATGTGAGGCATTACAGGGAAGGGCCACGGCACGGGAATGTGTGGCGCTTTGTAGCAGTAATATCTCACTCACCTTACCCTACTCCCCCTCCCCCCGCCCCCCTTTTAGCCATCGTCAGAAGCTTATGCTAACAGAAATTTTCTACGGGTGAAAAGCTAGCACCGGCAGGGCAGCGAGAGCGAGCAAAACCAGAACACAGAGCCAGAAACGCTTCTTTTTGCTCGCTTCGATTTTCGAGCGCGACAAAACGCTAGCGCCGTTCGGCGGCGGCGGCGGCGGCAGAATACATTATTAACGGTTGATTTGGTTCAGGTTTATCGGTTAGGTTCGACAAAACATGAAAACCGGAGTGACGAGCGAAAAAAAAAACCCCCAGAAAAATGGCTCACCCAACCGGAACAAACGTTTGTAATTCTCGCGTATTGGATCGGCAGATGGACTTCGGCGGGATGAACTCGAGCCGCACAGTCGAGACGCAAAGTCAAATGCGGACTTCGCCGGAGGTTATATTTAGTTGCGCTTGTGTTGACGCGCACCAAAACACATTAAAATCCATGTCCTGCGGTGGATTATGAGCTGACTCGATGACTAAACAGTAACTGGTGGGGAGGGGGGGGGGAGAGTAACAGGGGGCTTAAAATAGGATTAAATTTCATTTCATGCACCAACTATGCGCTGGAGCCGTACGATTGGTGGAAGGTTAGATTTTCATCAACTCTAGAAGCCCCCATCGCCCGAACGCAATGTAGCTTTTGCGGCTTGTTCATTGATTTGGTACGCAATTGAACAATAGGCAGACGGGGGTAGCCGGAGGTGGCAGAGAGGCAGAGCAAAAACAAAAACAACAGCGATGGCGATGAAAACGCTTCAGAAAACTTTTAACGCAGCTGGATCAATATTACCGGCCAGATTATTTCAATTATATCGAGAAGCAAGGTTTTTTTATTCCTTTCTGCTTCTCTCGCCCTCTCGTTCTCTTTCTTTGCGTGGAAAAGTTTGTAGCCAAACAAGGGAGGGGATGTAAAAGTTGTGAAATGTTGCTGTTTAAAGACACTTGCTTACATAATCACCACTACTTGCAGGAAGGAAGAGAGCGAAGACAGCAAATCGAAAGAAAAAAAAGGCCGTTCTTTACAGCGAAACTTTCACCTCGGACGTCGCTGAGCGGCACCGACAAGAACGTCTTATCGTGGTCGGGATGCTGAAGCGTTCAGGAGAGGGCGAAAGGAGGCCCAGAAAGTAATTCCAGCACCCAAAGCTACCCGCACGCTCCTTCCACACACCCTTAACCCGTCGATTGAATCGTCAGCGTTCCGGTGTGCGATTGTGCGTGCGCTTGTTTGCCTTGCGCGTCTTATCTTTTTCCATTTCGTTTCATTTTTTAACCATCCCTTGCGACCGACCGTACCCTTACCGTACGGTCCGTGCGGAAGCTTTTCATTACAGTAGCAGATTTTCCAACCGCGTGCGCTGTTGTGGGGTGGCTTACGGCCATTGCCGGATTTTTGGTGTGCTTCCCGCAGCACGAGAACTCATCGATGTTCGGACGTTTCATTTTCTGCAACGGTCCGTTCCGGCGCCAGGTGAGCCGAAGCGGTCGTACTCGTCGTTTATCCTTCCCGGTAAGGTGGAACCCGAACGTTTGGTTTGGTTGGTTCGTTTCGTTTGAAGCGGAAAGAATTTCGTCGAACGGAAAGGAAAACGCTCCAAGATCCAAACCCCAGCGAAGAATACGGTTTCGTCAGCTGTAAAGTGGACGTGATAAGCGAACGGGCGGCAGGTGCTTGCATGGGGACGCGTACAGCCTGGGACAGGTAGCGTCAGCATTATTAGTATGCCACAAACGGAAAACCTCTCAGCGGGTCACTGAGCGGAAGGAGAAAAGAAAAAAACGCTGAAAAGTTCGCCAAGAAAAAGTGCCTCTGTCTGTCTGTTTTTCCTCTTCTTCTGCTTCCTCCTTCTTTGTGCGTGAAAGTGTGTTTAGCGTGTTTCCGTCAGTTATGATGAAATTTCCCCCCCTCCCCGCACGGTGCACGATGAGGCAAACGTTTCCGGCCTTTGGTTTGTACGTTTAAAAAAAGGACGTTTCTCCACTTTACGCCCACGCGCCTCTCGCCCGCTCGTTCGCTCTATACGAAGATGGACAAGCTGTCTTTTCCACTTATACGAGTGTCCGCAGCCCCAAAGGGAAAACTCCATGAATCCCATGATTTGTTATTTTCCGTTTCCGTTTTCCGTGCGAGTGGACGCTTTTACGCACGCGGCCTGTCCATCGCGACAAGTGGGGCGGACATTCTTAGCGGGAGGGGAAATCGGAGAATGAAATGATATATTTTTAATTTCTAATCCTCTTACAATTCACGGAACCGGATCCGTTCGCTTTGGTTTTTTCGCTTACCTTCTCCCGAAAGACCGTGACGTTCTGTGGCGTGCCGTTTCTTTGGCTTTTTTGTGTAGTTTATTCCTTTTTCGTGGGTGAACTTTATCATCGCACGGTCTTAATGTAATGGCTTCCCTCTTGGTGCTTGGTACACAGAATATAAAAAAATGATAAAAACGCTGTCAATCGGTTGCGGCGCGCTCGTACAACAAAACCGATGCTGACGACGCTTCGATTTCAATCACGTTAACTGTGCGAACTTAACACACGCGAAAACTCTCAACCAGAGAGGTTTACAATCACGGGTAGAGGAATCAGAACAAATCTCCCCAACCGAACCGAGAGCCTTGGCAAAAGCTGCCCGTACCGATGGTGGCATAACGCCATCGGCAAAATCAGTTGCACCATCATCGTCGTCCTTTCGCCGCCTTCGTCTGGCTCATCCCCGACGCAAACATCGCACAGCGTATAAAGTGCTGATTTATTGGACTGTAGGGAAAATAAAATCCAGCTGTGACCTCGACCTCACACCTCATCGCCCTCCGGCTGCCCTCCACGGTAGGGGTTTTAGATTTTTACCATTTCTCGTTCCAACGGCACACGAGCACACGGATGCCGATGGAGGCTGCAAAGTCAAAAACTGAACGGGGTTGCAAGAAAAACGGTCCAAATAACCGTAAAAACATCCACACGCGCACACCACGCCAACCATCTGGAAAACTCGATTTTGAATATCGTCGTCCCATTCGGGTACTTTGATTAGTGGTCGTGTGTGTGTGTGTGTGTGTGTGTGTGTGTGTGTGTGTGCCATTTCCCACCTGTCAACCCCATAGGAACGGGCGGCAAGTTCGAGAAAGGTGTCGTAATAGCGCACGAGGCACAAATCTAATCAACGGGTAGCGGGGGGGAGCGCTGTGATTTTAACTCGCAATACACGTAAACGCATGGAACGCACTAGTCAACCGAGTTTAACGCCGCCCAGTGTTCGGTGGCCCCCGCCAAATTGGGAGTATGGGTTTTGCCTTTCTGACCCTAATCGGTTCGGGGCCTTTTCGTTTGGGCGGAGGTTGCGAAGGTTAGTTTTAGCTTTTGAAGCAGATGAACTTCCCGGAAGAAAACCAATGCGATACACTTCCGACATCCGATCCGTCACGATCCTTTTCGTGCTGAAGTGGGGGAGTTAGGGGGAGTGAAAAATCTCCACTCAATCCCGGGACAGCTGTCACCGGGGGGGGGGGGGGGGGGGAACCCGCGCGCCGATGCAAAATGTTTCGGAAGGTTGAAGGTTACCCACCGACCCGCGAGCGTGCCCCGAAAACCCGGAGGCAAACGCTACCGGTGTGGTTCTTCTCCGTGTTTATAATGTCATTTTCCAAACGACAGCCCAACCGAGTTAACCATCGCACAAGGCATGCCTGTCAGTGGGCGGCTGCCGGGCAACACACTCGCTGGGTTCCCTTTTTTTTTTAGCAACTCCTACCTCTGCTTCGCCGGCTTCGCTCGACCGTGAAAGCGTGCGAGAATGCCACTGGCAACGCTCGCTCTATCCCTCTCCCTTTCTCTATGGCAACCTATCGCCCTTCGTTGCATGCACGTGCGCGACTAATATATTCCGGTTCGGTTGGCGTGCGGAACCTACGAGAAAGAACAACGAAACACGACTGGAAAGCATAACACTACGAACGAACGGGTCGAGATCGAGATGAAGTGTGCGAAAGAGAGAGAGAAAGAAAGAGCACAAACGTATATGCGTGTGTGTGTGTGTGTGTGTGTG
>JXWZ01004292.1:0-19146 GCA_000956215.1 Anopheles farauti No. 4
TGGTGTTTTTTTTTTCGGTTGGTTCCTTTTCGGTTCACCTTTCGCTTCTCCCTTTTCGTGGGCCTTTGTTCCACGTGACGGTGGAAAGGCAGTTGGAAACGGCTTGCATAATAGTCTGTTCGCCCCGAACGTGTTACCTCCATTCTGGTGCAACCTTCCGGGAGATTGATAAAGGTTTTACAGGTGCAACTGTGGACCACCACCTTCCGGATGCTGTTTGCCGTAAATATGGATTATTCACGATGGCATATGACATCATCGCAAAACACACCGGCAACAGTTCTGCAAACGCGAACGATTATGAAAGGTGCGCCGGCGGCGATTAATGCGGCTCGGGCGCGGATTAACCCGCTCAAGCTGATGCCGCTAATCTGCTTGCACGGAGAAAGGGTTAAATTTCGGGATTAACCAATGGACTGGGTAACGTATGGAGCAGTGTTTTGTAAAAGTTTTTCCGCTCTCAAAAGCGTATGGCAAGTCGGGGAGGAATTTTCGAAGTGGGCGTAATAACCAAACCGTCCAAAGGTGTTCAATTCTGCACAATCCTATAAATTTTGGAGATTTTTTTTAAAAAGTTAAAAAAATACCACTTTCAGGTACTGAACCGAGTCTAAATTATTTTCCATGAAAAAATAATCGAATTTCGAATTTAAAACCTTCGTGTGAAAAATCAGACGTTAGAAATAGTTTGTAAGACGTTTTTAAAATCGCTCACCTCAACAAGAAAGATTTTAAGTCTTTCCCAAAATAGCTCATTTAAGAACATTTCATGTAAAGTAGTGGCCAAATATGTGCGATTGTGACTAAATCGATTCGAATGACACCGTCGTGCTAAAACGTCTTTATCAATCTAGCACACTCTAATGCCCACAGTTAAAGACTCAGAGATCTCAAAGGGACAGTCGCTACGTCGATCATTGTCCACATGGTTCGTTTCTCACCGTACCTAACTGTAGGTTCGCTCCTCAAACAACTTTCTATTCAAAGCCTTCCCACTAACCCATTAAGAGTAAATCACCATTTGGTCTAAGATTGGCAGTGCACAAAAGCATTCGCTCGGGCGTCAACGGGTGATTGCGTGTTAGAGCGAACCCAAGTGCGGGTCCTCGTTTTCGTGGCCCTACTATCAGCGCTGCGGTCGCGGTATGGCATCGCGTGGCGTTCGTGATGTAAAGCCATTTTGATTCTATCAATTTTTGCGTACCTCGCCCCAGCCATACCGCCACCATACCGTGGTTGGGTTTTGGTTGCTTTGTTTTAATGTTTCACGCTCGACTAGTGACCGAACGGCATCCCCTGCAAACCGATTTTTATTCCCCGATAATTGCACTTAATCGTTTAGCACTGCGCTGCCCTGCTCTATCTAGCTGCTGTTGTCGTTGCCGCGGTCTTACTTTATGGCAGGGGGTGACCCAGCTATTCCCAAATGGCCTAATGGGGTGCAACGACGGTTTTGCAACGGAAACGAGCGGTTCTATCTTGCTCACTTTCTCTGTGAACACCCGCCCTTTTCGGAGGCACCTGGGAAGTACCTCCTATTGGTAGGGCTTTTGTAGGTTTTTTTTTTTTAGGTAGGTACGGGAACATAATTCTCTGCCTACATAATGGCGTGGTGTTGGTTGTTTATCGTGTTTCTTTGTGTGGGGTTTGTTTTTGTTTTTTTTGCTGTCGCATATTTCGTGTGAGTATTTGTGCTGTGCGACCCTTTCGCAGTAGGCAGTAGGCGACGAACCCGCTGGTTTTGCAAATTTCGGAGGGATTTACCAAAAAAAAAAAAAAATAAAAATAAAAATAAAAACAGAAACCACATAAATAACCGGAGACTGCTGGAGAAATCTGAACCGCGAAAGTTTGCCGATCGCCTACGTCCAGGGCGCACCGTGGGCCGGTTCGGTGTGCCGCCTTGCCAAACCTCCCGTAGGGCGAACCGAAAAATGAGCAATTATCACACGAGGTTAATGTTTTATTTAAGAAGCGTGCTGCTTGAATAAATTCACCGGGGCAAGCAGCATGGATTTAAAATAAACATCAGTGGTCTTTAGGCAAACAGCCCGGAAGCCAGTTCGAAGCTTTTTGTTTCCTTGGAAGATGAAGCAGTAGAATACAAATTGTAGTTTAAGACTTAAATTGTAGGCCTATATAAAATGGGAAGGTTTTTTTTTCCAACAGACATGGTTAGTGGTTCGGTAGGTCAAATGAAACATTTAAATTGGATATTCCTATTATTCCGCGTCATGCGTCTTTCCGGGAGGCGGAAAACTGTAACAAAGCAAGCGATTGAACGCCAAAAGCTTATAAATTGTTTGAAATTTTCTTCCAAAAAAGAAAACATGAGTCGTCAAATATCAGCTGCGTTTGTTTGCATTCTCTTCGGAAAGTCAAAAAAAAAACCACTCCAGATAAGAAAACTTCGCGCAATATTGAAATTGATTCCCATTCCCTTTCTGCGGCAGTTCAAATAACCGACTGTTTCCACTGTGTTCAGAGTCGTAAATTAAAAAACAAGCCACGATAAAAGCACCAACTAAAAAAGAAAAGCATTTCTTTTCCCTCGTTATGCTACTTTGCTCGCTGTTTGGTTATGTGTCTTTGCGTGTCTAGAGTTATGCGTTCATCTGACTTTCAAACAAAGAGTTATGCAAAACAGAAAAGAAATAAAAGAAATATGAACCGAATCTTCCGAAACCGAATAGCTAGCGCTTTTCTGCTAGCGAGTGTCAGAAGTAAGTCATAATCGTGGGAAACAAGCGCACAAGTTACGGATCATTCGGGCACGATGGCTAAATCCGGCTGTATGCGGGGTCAAGCGGTTGATGTCGGTCCATCGTGCGATGAAAATGGAATCACTTTCACTACGAGAGTTTGTTGATGCTGACCCGCTGTTTCAGTGCGTTTCATCGAAATCAAGGGTTTAGCAGCGTGTGGCCAGTATGAAAGTGAACATTTTCTGGACCTACAGTGCGGCACTTGGTGGTTGGAAAATTTGGTGGAAAATGGGTAATAAACGAGTGTCTCAACAGCGTACGAAGGTTAGCAAATTGTGAGTCGTAAACGCTTGACCGTTTTGTCTTTACCAACCCATTAAGGACGCGTGTAGCAACCAGCACGGCGGTTGATAATAATCTTGACCTTGTTTTCGCGTTACATTCCGCCCGGTGGATTTATCTTGATGAACAATTACATCTTGATTTGACCGATAAATTCAATCGCGTCGTGACCGACCAAGTTCCAGCGTTCCAATGGCGCCAATGCACGAACGCAAACAATAGGACAAACGGTTTGAAAGGAAATGGCGAACAAAAAAACCCGCTCTTCCGCTAATCGATTGAACATTTGTCAATCCGTAGAAAACATCAGCGAGAGAGAAAGAAATTGTAGAGGAGAAAAAAAAATGGTAATGACAATCTCCAAACCCCGCGCCTGAAAGCGTGGCTCCGCGGTGGCAATTTGATTAAATTACTCATCGTTTTTCGTTTTATTTTTCACCCATCGCGGGACCACGGGACGGCCGAGTACAAAGCAGAGGCCTGTGTTGCGTTTTGTCACGCGTTGTGTTCGCGTCCTTCTTTTGTCGAACCGTGGCGGTTATGGCGCTTATCGAAGTGTGACACAACCACCACTCATCCGACCGACCCGTCGCCTAATTCGGGTCAGTGCAATTATTAATGCCAGCGCCGGGATCCGTTGAAGCTTGGAGATTGAAGGCGATTTTGAGCGGCTAAGTTGTTTTGGTACTCCTTTGTGCACTGACGCCAGATGGTGGCCGTGATTGGGTGCATCCGAAATTGATTCGCTTACGGCTGTCGGTAAATCACTGGCAAGAACGCACCGAAAAACGAAAGACAACAGTCTCTTAAGCGGGATGATTAGGAATGGTGTTTTAGATTGTTCGTTTAGATACTTGAGAGACTCGTACCATGTGCACGTTGAATATGTAAAGAGTACAGTAAGGTAGAATAACATATTTTCATATTATTTGTAAAATCATAATATTATTGCAAGGGAGTTCCGACCTAGAGACTATATTTCCGGCCGTCTGGGGGAATTTCAAGTATTTTAATATGATAATGTTTCAATAATCGTAGTGGTCGTTGATTATTCTATTGGACAACAAACGTCAGAGGTGTCAAATGGGGTTTTACACTTTGAGCAAAAAACTGCTTGAACACGTTGAAATATTTCAACGTACAATTTTTTTTAATTTTTATCATGCATTATACCGGACTTAAAAAACTGCAAGAACAAAGCGTTTATGGTGGAGAGTGATTTTTTGATGCTTTTATTTTAATACTACTAGTTCAATTATCACGCAAATGTTTTATTTAAATTAATAATTGAAAATTCAGTTCGCGCTGTTGACGCCCCGTACACGTGGAAAGGTTACATGAACACTGCCATTATTAATTTCCAAACAAATACACAAACGATTCGACAGCAGGAAACGCCTCGACAACCAAATCCTAAGCCCATTTTGTAATTACAGCGATCGAAAAATTGCCCAAACAAATGGTGAATGTTCGCCTGCCCGTGAGGGTTGGGAGTCATCTCGAACCCAATTATGATCACCGCTTATTACCATTCAATCAAGTCGCCGAACAATAATCGGCCGCAGTAACAGCAGCGAAACAGTGCCATCAATTTTCGGTACCGGGTGCAGATGCTGCGCTGTGTTAATTGACAGTTCGATCATCGAAATTCCATTTCCGCCTGGTGCCGCGAAACGCGCCCGAATGCAATCCGTTTCAAACGTTTTCTGCAAACGTTTATCAGCGTTTGGTTTTGCTTTCCTGCCGCCGTGGTATCTTTTTCTTTGACAACGTTTAGGCGTGCGGCGGAGACTACGGGTGCTACCCGTTGCCGGAAAATAATACTTAAACCCTGCTGAACTGCGATAATAATTCATCGTAATCCTGTGCCCCGAACGGGGCCGGTATTGGTAATTCCACTATCTGGGCACGGTTCGGGGCCCGTCGATGGAAGTCATTAAATCGGATTAAAAACCTATTAGCCAGTGGTACGGACCGGTCTTACACGATATGATCGAATTCGGCCGGAGGTTTTTGGGGTGGAAAACAAGCCACCGAAAAGGGAGAAAAATATTCCCCACACCACCACGGCGATCGATTCGTAACGGGAGTTTTGACATTTCCCGATCATCACCGTCAAAGTTCAGCGTAAGATCAGCGCAAGAACAATTATCCATCCCGGTAGGGGCTTCCCCGGGATTCTTCCTCGGATGCGCCTTCTGGGCGCATTAATTGCCGCAATAATTGCAAGTGGATTCATGCGGATGTGAATGTTTGTATGGGGTGCAGTTGCAAAATGTTGAACCCTGTTAGAAATCCGGCGGAAACCGGACGGAGGCGATGAACCCGATCGCCCCCACCCTGACCCCAGCAATTCGTTCGCAAAGCAATTCGGATAAATCAATTAAATACCCATAATCGGCCCATTCCGTTACGGTTTCCAGCCAACTTACCGATAGAGGCCGACACTCATCGCGATGAACGACGCTGCGCAGCGAAGCGGAGAATCTATTCGAGAAAAAATAAACGAAAAATGTAAAATTAATGAGCCTGTATTAAGATAGTGAGAATTAGCGTGAAGAATTGGGGCGCATGATTTAGTGGCACGACATCTTTCTGTGTTCCGTTTCCTGTTTGTTTGCCGCGGCACGGTCACCGATGGCCGGATGGGTTATGGATTTTAAGCTGATTTATTGCGCCCGGGCGATCCGGGCCGATCCAGAAGCGATCGACGCGGTTGGACGTTTTTGATATGGAAAACTACTTTATTGCGGGTTCGAAATGCGGGCGGAAAAATCTACATAAATTAGGCGACCGTGCGTGCGGGCGTCACGGTGCTTTCGTTTCGATCTGTTTCTCTGTGCTAGTAAATCACGTTCCATGTTACGTGGATGAGTTGATTATGAGGAGTGAATTAAACATCGTAATATTGTGGACTACAGAAGAGCTCGCATTTGCCCGCACTGAGAGAAGATAGGAGGATTGATAATGATTTATTAAATGATCTTGCTTTATTTGGTTCCAACTAGCCGACTCATCAACTTCCTAGAGTAGATTCTTTCCAAAGAATTATAGGAATTATAATCAAAAATTCATACCAGCCGGTTGCACAAAAGAAAAAAAATCACATACCTAATAACAATTTGTATTTTTTTTAGATTTTTTATTTCGTGTCATATTTTATTGAAACTTCCGCTGTATATCGAATTAAATATAGTAAATCGAATGAAAAAAAATTCCAATAATTATCATGGCTACCTTGATTGATTGATTGCCAAAATTATTTAAATTAAAACTGTTTCGTTGATAATATTCAAAAGCTATTGTTAAACATGCGAATTAATTTATGAAAGGGAGCAAAGAATAAAACGGGTTTATTATTTTATTTTTCACCGGATATACACTCTGACATTAAAGCCATTTTTTATCAACTTATATTCATGTCAACTATTTAAAGTTTGAATAGTTTCACAAAAAAAATACTAACTTATATTGTTCGAAAATACTTGCTAAAACATTCCAAAACACAAGCTTTCGGCTTCCATGTCTCACAGGACAGCTGTTGGACGCATATAAAGCCAACATGAATGGAGCTTTGTGCTCAATAAGGGCCGCTGCCGATCAACGGGTCGACCCGCCCAAAGGAAGCACTTTCGTCACCCTCGCTCAAACGGTGCCGCCGGTGCCAGGGACAACACCAGCGCAATTGAATCGCCTTCACCATCGTCTAGTCCCGTGCCGTGCTTAGAGAAGTGTACCCTTCCGCTAGACAGCAGCCACCGGTAAAAGAACGCAGAACGTTGGGCTTTCGGCTACCACCTTTTACGGTGCCCGGGCGAACAAAGTTTAATTACAAAGATCGCCGGTTTGACGACGCGCAAGTAGTAGAGAAAAAAGGGCTTCTTCGGTTCGGTTTTCTTTTTTTTTGGAGAAACCTCAAGAAAGAAGGAAAGCCTCACCTCCTGGCATGTTCCGGTGCGTCCCGCCGTGCGAGGACGCAGCGTGCAACGCACCGCGCACGATCGTAAATTATCCTATCAAATTGACAATTTGACAAATGATCGTGAAGGCTGAATGCAGTTCGTCGCTTGGCGTTGGTTGGCGGGGGCTTTTTTTTTGCTTTTATTTTCGGTTGGTCGTTGTTATTGTTAGCGCATCGTGCCGGTTCGTCTGCGTTCGCATCTTGTGTCCTCGCGGGACACGCGGACATCCCGGGACAGTGAAGGCGAACGCGAGCGAGCGCGCGCGCGCGCACCCTGTCGCGTTGACAGATTCTGCCCGGCGCGGCATGCGCTTTTTAGTTTTGCGGAATCGCGTCGCTTTCGCACGCGGTTCGCGTTTCATGTGGCAGGAGCGAAGGACGGAAAGGAAAGGATGCGTTGTGTTGCTTTCTTCTTGATCGTCCAGCGACCCAACCCGTGCCCGTACACTGGAGCCTGAACCCGAGTGTGCGAGAGTGCTTTTGTTTTTAGAGCCTCTTTCGCGAGCGCTCGCGCGCACTCTCGCTGAGGGTTAATGTTGTTCAACTTCCGTCCCTCTGGACGGATGCCAGCGGGATGCCTAGCCGTAATGTGTCAGGAGGAAAACAAAGCAAAAAAAAAAAAAAAATCGGTTCCGTCCTGCGTGCGCCAAACCTGGGCGGCATGTGTGCAGCAGCATTTCTGATCGTAATCGCGTGTTTCGCTGCTCGCGCAAGGATGGTGAAAAATGAAAAATGTCCCATCGCCAGCGATCGGATCGGATTACGTCGGACCGAACGGTCGATCGCCATCGTTTCATCGTCCCGGGCGGGGTTATTATACGCGCGGGTGGAGCACGGCAACAGCGTGGACGACACCGCACTAACCAGCCGGCCCGGTTCATGGAAAGTGAGAAAAAATGGAAACATAATTATGCGTTTGCGATTTGAAAATGTCACGCTACTGTCATTATCCTTTTATAGCGTTCATCAACATTCTTTCCTTCGGCTGCGGGGACGGTTCGGCGGTTCTCGGACTTTTTTTTTTATACGCTCGGTGGGTCCCTTATTTTCCCGTGGCTCCGCGGAAGACGAAATTGTTTCCAGTATGGGAGTAAGCAGCAATTGCTGCCGGTTTTGCATACATTATGTTCGGTGTGACCTTCTCGGGTTGGAAAGAAGGAAATAGGTAAAATGAAGACACTTGGTTTGGAGTACAGAAAGTTTAAGGTTGTTTGGGAAAATTATATCAGTGAATCGTGGCTGAAACATTTGATGACCTAGCCGTAAGCGTTATTATTATTCAAATGCAAAGCTGGTGGGTATAGGTGAATTTTTTTTATGTTAAGGAAATGAAAATTTGCTTATATGAAAATAAGTGTATTTGTACCAACTCATGTTTCCAACATTCTCACCCTACCATCCTCACATTTGTATAAAAATTAAATACTATTTGTGAAGACATTACTATAAAAAAAAAAACATCTACCAACCATTCTTTTCGCCAGCAACTTTTACCCACGCTAAAGACGTCACTCGCCCCGCCGGCATGCATCGACGCTTGCTTTGACCGCGAAATTAATCCAATTATCTCAAATAAATAAACCATTTTGACAGCTCACTGAATGGGACGGCCTGCTCTGGGAGGTTTGATCGTTTCGGTAGGACCGTTGTTTTGTTTTTTGTTTCCGTGGGGGGATAAACGCAAACCAACGACGCAAGTGTGCCCGTTCTCAGCTTTCGATCACGCGATAAGCGCGCAAATCTTTCGAGCGAAGAATAAAACCCACCAATACCCAAACCACAAACACCTCCGAAATACCGCTTCCCCCCCAACGTCATCCGGCTGCTTCCGGTGTTTTTTTTTCCTAATTTTTGTTTTGTTTCCCGTGCGTCGGTTACACGGTTTCGGTGGGGGGGAGTTTCCCTCCTCTCCCCTGCACCGAGCATCTACCCCCATCCCATTTAGCCCGTGCCCGTCCCCCGCGGGGGGTTCGTTAATTTATGGTCGGCAATTTATTATCGGTGAATCATTTGCATTAAGTAAGCAATTTTGGCGTATTTTAGGTATACCTAGTGCCGGGACTCCTACAACGTCGCTTGTGGTCCGAGGGAAGGGCAAACAAACATTAAATGGAAGCGGTAAGCTAAGAATAAAGATACACCAGCAACAGTGAATCCTCCTATCTACCGCGCATCAATTCGGAGACGAAGACGCAAACGAAACGGAACGGAACTGGCTTCAAAGCTGTGTTTTATCCGCGCGAAAGAGCGCTCCAAAGCGGGAGGATTGGTAAAATATGTGTGACACTCGTGCGTTGTTTAATGTTTTCGTTTGTTTTTTGTTTCTTTTTTTAAGGGGTTGGTCGGGGGGAGGGGAATTTGCTGCCTCTTTTGTTTGATAAACACTCGCATCCATCCGAGCGCGAGACCGCCTGAGGTCCGAAGGAAAAACGCGGTTTGCGCGAAACTGTTGCGCGTAATGGAAGTTGAAAAGTGCGCCATAACTCAAAACGTCACTGTCAACGCTGGCGCGACCGCCTTCGGGTGGAGGGAGTTCAGTTGGCCGGAGGCTATGGATATCAAATTTTGTCGCGTAAACGAACCACCCGGTGGACCAGCTGCTGCTTGCTGTTGTTCCAAGTTCCAATCTGCGAATCCGAAAGAAACCGAGGAACACAAAAAAAAAGGCAAACAAATATTCTCATGCCTCTAAAGTCTAGCCGTGCGCGTGTCATCCACCCATTGGGGGGACGTTGGATGTTGGTGAAAAAATGGTGGCCCCATTGGTTTTCGCAAATGGTTACGCCACGCCAACGATCCGTGGAGATCTCTCGAGGTTCTGGTTTTTTCTTAACGTCTGACCGGACCGCCTCCAACGCGATAACGATCTTACCCGGGTGGAGCCTTGCCTTGAGTGGAATGACATGATCCGGTAGGGTAGGAATGTCGGGCAACGTCCTCGGTGTCAATTTGCGTTCGCGTAAATGTGCGATAAATCATTCCGAAAGTGCTAATGAAATTAATTACCCGCCACGTACGCCCGGTTGGTGAAATTTTGGCCGCAGCATCGAGTGTCACCGGGTCCGTGCCCGGATGAATTGCCCTCACTTGAAGGGTTGCGATGCTTACGTAAATTTTTGGATGATGACGATGTCACCGGCGGCGCATAAGCCACATGGGAAAACTTTTTCGTGTCAAACAGATGAGGCTTAGTTTGGACGATAACCTGAAGACCTTCTGGGATAACTTTCTCATCATTGTTATTTGCCGTACAAAAAAAACTCGGATGTAACTTCTACCACCAACGTGTAAAAAGATGCGTTATTTTAAAACCTTCCAAATACAGTCTTATGATAACGAACAGCAGGAATGGGTTGCCATTATTTTTAACGCCAAACAAAGATAAGTCGAGAGATTTTTTCTCACTGAGAATATCACTGCCCTTATCGAACCGGTTCATCAGTACGACTGGCACCTAGCTCTTGCTGAAACGCTCATAAAATCTCCAAGTGTACCCCTTTTCGGAGGAATATAAAAATTAAGCGAGGCGATTTTCTCGTCTGCTAGGTGGTGCTGAAAAATTTGATTGAATTAATTTAATTACCCAATTGTGTTTTGTTTCACTTTTTCAAACATGGTTTAGAGACCGGGTGTCGGTTAGGTTCTAGCAATTGCAGACACCGCAAACGCGGCCGTAGTTTTACGTTACGCAGATCTTTCCAAGGCTAGACGACTTAGACGGTAATTAATGCGTAAAGATGATTCCCCAGCCAAGATATGTCACGCTGCTGGGAGAAGATGGTTGATAACGTGCGATTAGCGGTGATTGAGAATGGACGCGAAACGGACAAAGACATTGGCCGAAATAAGCTTTCGAAACTCAGCTGGAATTGCAATTCGATGGAACCAGGCACGGTTTTTGTGGCATGGATGTCGGAAGAAAATAGTGATAAGAAATCAGATGATTTTTTCATTGCAAATAGAAAAAGGTACAATGAGAAAATGTATTTATTAATGTTATTGTTTTTTTTATTTTAAATTAATTTGTTTGATCTCGATAAACGCGAGAGCTCCGATCCAGGCGAATGGCAGTGTTTGCAAAAATCACTTAACCACTGGTAAATAGTCCCGTGAGAAATAATTCCTATTGCTCAAGAAATGTAGTAACGGATTACCGCACAAAAATACTTCCTCATTTCTCTGCGTCTCCGAAATAACATCGTTTGGTTTGAAATGGCGAAAAAAAAACATCACTGTCAAATACCGAAACGTCAAGTATGACAGCACCGTTATCGAGGAGTAGTTTTGTTTACGTTGTAGTCGGTCCACTCGGTGGAAAAGGGAGTTCATCAATAGTAAGTTCATCTGTTGTAGAATCTCTTCCGGATACAAGGTTTTCGGGTAATTATTTTCTTTAACTAACTACATTTACTTCATTTTCTGTTTCGTTTTAGCCTGCAGTCACCATCGGGGTAAGTCATAAAATTAAACCCGATTTAAAAGTGGTTGGAAGCTCAACTCAAAGGAAAGTGGAAGGATGCTTCACCATAACCATTCACATTTCGCGTTACTTTTACCGTGCATATGGCACTCTACATTCTTACGGTAAGCGTGTTTGTATGATTCTAGCACTGGCTCATAGTAGATATAGGAAGATTTAATGCCTTTATTGCCTAGAAAAGAGGTTAAGGCTGCTGCATGCATCTTCAGTCTAGCATTAAGGTTCAATTCCACATACGGCAAGCGTGTTACTTGCCACTAACCACCACGAGCACAGTAAATGCTATGCAGTTCGCATAAAAAAAAGGTCACCGTTCAGATGGTACGAGGGACAGATTGACGATTGGCAATGCGGTCTTGCTTAAGTGACATTATCTGCTGTGCATTCAGAGGCACCCAGTGCCGGAGAAATACGCAACGGAATGCAAAGAATGTCAAACCCGGTTCGAACGCTGGATTAAGCGAAGCGGATCGGTGCGATGGAGTGAAGGTATTGAATAAGGTCATAATCTGGAAGCGTTTGTTCGAGGCAGAATTCAACTGGGACCAGGTTAATGGAAATGTGTTCAGTTGATTGTAGCAAATACTACGAATCGTACGTTGGAATCTTGCGCCGGTAACTTCAAATTTCTGGAACTCGTTTTGAAACGTTACGGCAACGGTTTCTGCACTCGGGTAGCTATCGTCGAAATGCGTAAACAATCCTTTTTGCACAGCGATTACTTCTGGCACGCCAAGCTCGCCCAACGGTAGGGTAGCGAGCCGCACGGAGAGCACTAAACTGAACTAATGGAATTTCTATCGCCCAACAGCGCCCGAACAGCTGTGTGTATCGCCCGTATCACTGGCCGGGTGCCTTTCATGGTCTTCTGGCGCATGGCACATTCCTTGCCGACACCTTCGAGAGTTTTTTTTCTTCGTTCCAAAAAGTGCAACACACACGCACACGCGGACACCAACACAAACGTGTCCGTTACAATGGGAACGAGGTGACAACCGCGTGCCGCCAGATTCGAAGCCCCGATTTGGGATGGAACCCATGGATTCGGTTCGGGAAACTCGAATCGGTGTCAACCCGATGCCGGGACGGAAAATTGGAACGATTCGAGTGTGTTCGAACGAGGTTCCCATTTGGTGGATGGTGCCTGAAGCTGAAAGTGTTGAAATCTATGTACGGTGACCATATCTTCGGGAAGAAGAAAAAGCGCTCCTAATATACTTAGCATGCGGAACGGTTTGAGGTAGAACTGTCACCGTCCATGGCTGGCAACACACTGTGTCCGTTCCAATTGCCAGACATGTTGTACCACACAATGTGAAGGCAAGTGGTGAAACATATCAGATCGCGATCTATAATTCCGTCTGGCTGTGGCTGCTGCTGCCTGCCGATGCTGCGTCGTTTGCAGAATGCAAAATCTTATTATCGTCAAAATCAGTGGAAGCAAATGACAGGACAGGCTTAAATTTGGAGCGTCTAGAAACGGAGCGTTACACACACACACACGCGTGCACGCGGAACGTACACGCCGTTTGCGCTGACTTCCACACCGCCGCGCACCCGCCTCCTCCTCCCACCCCTCAGGAGACCAAGTTTGGGTTGACGCTGTCCGGAATAGTGTCAAACATGATATAGCGCGAAGGGGGCCCACGAAACGGCCTACGCAGACGCGGGCAAAAAGGGCAGCGAGGAGATTTATGGACCATTGCGCGCAGCGTGAGCTCGTCGTCCGGTTCACTCCGATCCGGAGCCAGCTGGTCGCCGTTGGCAGCACCGAAACGGCGAACACATGGCTCGATCATGCTTGGCTCTGATCGCAGCGCAGCGTGTAAAAGGGTGCGCTGAATTGCTGAGAGCAATTGTCCCACCGGGTTTGTGGGGGAGGGGGTGGTGCCTAACTACTCATTTGGGTTTTTACGGTACGCTTTGCGCCGTGGGTTCCCCTTCGGGCGCAAAGGGAAAGCCGAACCGATTCGGCAGCAGCAGTTTCGGTCGGAATCGGTTTTTCGAAGCTCGTGGGCCTTTATTTTCCTCCGTCAACTCCAGAAACGGAAGCCTTGCGTGTCAATCATGTACCGTGGCTGTACGCGGTCGGCCCGCGAGAGTGCGTTACGTACGAGCGCAGGAGGCGCTTACGCAAGCCCGCAAGTACCGCCGATAGATAGATAGATGCGGCGTGGAACCGGGCATACCGGGCATCGATATGCCGCATTGATAGTGATTGATCTGGGGCCTGCGGGGTCCCCCTCGACTGAACAGTAATTGACTGAAGTTATGCTAGGTCTCGGGACGGCCTAATGACAGCTCGTACTCCTCGGCGCTGCGAAGTTTTGGGCCCGCGCGAGTGAGTGTCATTTGCTTCACTTCGCCGGTAACACGTACGTATGTACGCTGACGCACATTCGATTTGGGCCCGTGACAAGCTGTCCGCAGTGGTTGGCAGTGGATTGACTGACTTGTTTTCGACCGCCCCGCGGGACATCCGAAGCCAACCAAATTAGACGCCATTAGAAGGTTGTTTGCGCTCGGTTGCGTGGCATTTGCGCGCGATTGTGCGCCATATTTTTCGCATCTGGGAAAATTCGAAGCGAAGGTCGAGCGGCAGGAATCGCGCGGGCAGGTTTCTTATGTTTCCATTTGCAGAAGGTGCGAACCTGACGCTGATTCAGAAATTCCGAGACACAAGCAAAACGGCCGATTGGTTTTCGAAATGATACGGTGCGAAATGAATCTACGTTGCGTGGAGTAAGCCCAGAGTAGCGCAGTGAACGATAAGCTTCGTTGTTCCAGAATCCTTTTGGTACGCATAACATCTGAAATTCCAACAATATTGGCGTTCTTTAAAAATGTTTACTAATATTTGTCCACCATTTCAGATCGCGCTATACCCGGGATCACATTCAGCAGAAAGCATTCAAGAAGCAGTTCGTTTTCCATATGCAACGGATTGGTTGGCTGTTTTCATCCGTTCGAAGATCTCCGTAAAAGAAAAAAAAAAGCGAACTAATTTTCATTCGAATTGAAACATTTGCTTGCGGGTGCAATCGACCGCCGTCTTGGTTCACTCCGTGGCCTGGAAATGGTGTGGCCAGCAGCAAACGGCACTACACACCACCGAAAACACTCTCGCACTCTCGATTGATCGATCGAACCGAACCGAATCGGTGGGGCCTTCCTCGACCGTTTGTGGCGCAAACGACGTTTCGAAACGCTCCGGAATGGTGAACGATGAGGAAACAAATATGTGTTAATTAGCAACCCAATTAGTGTACGGTGTTGCGCTGCCGCTGGCCAAGTGTTTTTGCGTGTCTGTCTGTGTGCGTATGTGTGTGTGTTTGTGTATGTTTTGTTCAGCCGGCATAATTGGGAAAAATCAAAATAGTAAAACGAAGCGAGAGGAAGATGCGTCCACAGCGCTGCTGTGAGACCATCGCTGAATCAGCACCGAAAATGGAAAGGGGCCGAAAAGGGGCGCGAGAAAGCATAAGCCCGGGAACGATGATGCTACCGGAGTTTTACACCGGGGCGCCAAACACCGCCCGGGCGTCCCGGGCCGCGTGTGCAAAGTGGCCACATCCGTTCGGAAGAAAATTTTGCCTTCTCATTTGGCACGGTGGAGAATCATTTGGCTTTGCCCCCCTCCCTGTCCGCTGGCGGGGTTTCCGTGCGGGTGAAAATGAAAAGTCATAGTACGCGTCAGCACTCGTCCGGCCGGTTCGAGCTTTTTTTTTCTTTTTTTTTTTTATGGAAAGTGTGCGGGTGTGTTGTGAACGGAAGACCTCGTTTCAGAGGCGTACGTGTGAGGATGGTGCGTGCCGTACCATTTGCACGGCATTCCAAGGCGCAAGGTAACGGCTAGGTCGTGTTGGGCTAGGTGTGGTGTGGTACGTAGTGGGAAAGCCAGATGAAAGTGGCTTTGATTTGGGAGGACTGAAAGAGGACTGACGCAATCTTTGTAATTGCTGATTAGGACATTGATACGCAGGAACTTTCTTAAAGCTGAATTTCAGTGCTGTTTAGGTTAGAATCAGTATTTGAGTGGCTACTCTTCTGAAATGATCTTGCTTTTCCGTAGCTTTTATGTTAGCGGGTCAAACATTCTTCAGTATCTGCGTTTGGTTGAACAATCTGCAAAAGCATGCACACTATGACGTGAGAGTCAAATTGGGATTCGAACACATATCCTGTAGACTGTGCTCTACCCTACCAGGTCCGACTGGTAATAGAGTTAGGTCCTTAAAATTCTCTTATTCATGTGTCGCTTGACTTCAGCGAAACACTGCTAATCATCCGAGGAATGTCGTCCCACCGCTCGGTGCAATTAAATCTTGTCCGTTAGCATGTTTTCTAACATAATATACACGCACATGCGCGACCAACGGATCCAATTCTTAGCGGCTCGCTCGCTCGTACAAACCGGTGGCATGCTACGATCCTCCGTCCTTCCGCTGCACCGGCCCATACCATGCCCTCGTTGGGGTAGAAATAATTTTATTAGTTTTATAGCGCACCACCAGCTTGGCGAGGTAGTAGTAGCTGTCGATCGCGCGCTGGCCCAGGCTTAACGATCCGCTCGACAATCTGATCATCATCAAACCGCACTGCTCTCGGCACGACGGGCCGAGGTCTCCGTTCGCCCCAGAACGCACCGTGCGATGTAAACAAAGAATCAATGCAACGCAAAAGGCAACCAGTTGCACAAGTGGTGTGTGTGTGTTTGAGCGCCTTCAATTTAATCATTAACTCGACCTATGAAAATGTGCAATTGCAGCACCGGGAGCAGCAAATCCACGGTTAGTACGAGTGCGGTGGAGCGATAATTCGCCATTGTGCGCTCCTTTTCCGGAAACTGGCAGCTGGTTCGTTCCCGCGCCATTCGCGTTGGGTGGGGGGAGGATTACGATCGTGGCAAAAATGGATGCACTCAGCAGTCGGGAGCTTCCTGGTGACGATTGCCTGGTGTGCTGGTGTGTGACGTTTCCGACCGAAGCTAAGCGTGCTTGGGGGGGAGGTGGGTAGGGAACCGTCAAAGCCCGGAACACGGATCATTACCTCGTTGGGAAGCCGCTGGGATCATCATCCCATCCGCAGCAGAGCAAACACACATCCCCGAGCCCGAGGAAGAGTGTGTAATAAAAATATTAAATTTATGAAGTGTGGTAAGTTTCGCACTCACACACACACACACACGGTCACACGCACACATTCGCCGGTTCCATAAAGACGCCTTATGTCGTTTAAATAAATAGCCTTAATTTTAAGTGCCATGATTAAGGTTTTTCTTCGTGCGGCGGGCAGGCGGGGTGCCGCGTAATGGGCAGAAGGGACGGGTGTGTGCAAAGCGCTGGAAAACGACGACGACGGCCCACTGGGATCGGGATCGTGGGGAACCGTGCCGGGGACGGTGTGTAATAAAGTAAATATTTGCTCACGATGCCGCCTGCCGCGGGATGGATGCGTCAGGCGAGGAGTGTCCGGAGCAGTCCTTCCGCCGGTTCGAACCGGGGCCGGGTTTGGGTCGTAAAATTTCATTAACACAACCACCAACGGTCGATCACGTAATTGGGATATGGTCGGGGTGAACGGGCAAACGTGCAGTGCTGCAACGAGCGCGCGAGCATAAAACGTGTTACTTTTCCGATCAGTTAACGATATTGTTACGAGTCGCAACGGACGACAAGGGGCGTGCAGGGTGGTCACGAGGACCTTTTTCCGTATGTTTGTGTGTGAAATGGTCGGAAAAGCTTCTTTTCTACAGCCTGATCGGTAGTTTTCTGGGTAAGTAAATGAGCTTTAAATAAGCTTATGCTATAATATTCGTTTATGTTCACTTTCAGTGCCTGCTAAGTGGTGGAGAGGAGCGTAAATCTTGTACGACTTTAGCTTTGGTGCTTATGGAGACAATTTGAGCCAGCTGACAACAACACGAACACCTCGGAGAGGAGAACTCTCGTCGAATATCAAAGAAATGCTGACATACTGGTATTGGTCAAAAGGTTCGAAGAGTTTTATTCTGCAATAATGTTTCTGATTGTTCATTTCTGCAAAAAAAATTGAGCTTGAGGAGGTTTAAGAGAAAATGAATCGAAATAAGGAACGAAGCAAACTAAACAGATCTAAGTATAGAATTAGAATAGCTAGAGTATAAAGAAATGAAACGTGTATTCGAATGGGTAAACGACTTGCAAACGTAGTATTCAAGATAGTAATTGTCGCACCAAAATTGGCACGATGGAAGTAAACAGATATATTTTAAAAATTCACAGGGAGTTTCAAAATTTAAAACAAATCTCCTTCCAAGTTGGAAAAGAGCCAACTGATACCACATTTGCCCGGTAGTGTTGGGGCCACTCGTAGTACAAACGCAAAAATGATTTAAATTAATTTTAATTAGTTTCAACTGTTCACGGCAGAGCAGTTTTCCCATAACAATTTCTGCAATGATCCATAATAACAACACCCACGGCAGAAACCTGTGTGTCTTCCATTTTGCCACATTACGATTAGTTTCACCTCACCGGATGGAGCAAAAAATATCAAATCGAATTCAATTCAATCACCACCACCGGCACAACCACATGGAAATGGATACATTGTACGTTTGCGGTGAAATGAAATAATTATGCACCTACCGCACCACATTTCGCAGCCGTGGTGCATCTTAATCGCAAAGTGCTGCTGGTACCAGTGGTTGTGGGTGGTAGCTCGAGGGGTGCATGTGTCTTCCACACATGACATTCCACACGCGCGGTGCAAGACAAACTTTCCAGCCCCGTGGTCCCCCAGATCTAATGTGGGTCCGTTGGCGTGGGGTGGTGTTTAGAGCTGCTTAAGAAAATTGCATTGCTCACCCCACACCCGCGCTGGTACCTTTCTACCCGTTTTGAAATCGGTACCAGATGCTAATCAACATCTGCCATCTGGTTGTGCGGGAAGGGGGGGGGGGGGGGGGGGCACGGCTTCGGACGGTGTGATTAAGAGAAAGTGACGAACGTGGCAATGGTGGCGCTGGTGGCAAATGCCGAACCACGAAACCGGTACTTATTCCCGCCCGATAAGTAGCATCACGTTGCGCGGGAACGACTGCTCGCTAATGGTTCGGTTAGGTTTTTTTTTCTTCAGATGATTACCGCCACCGTGGCGAGGGGCGGGGTGTTATCGGGACATTATATTTCCTGTAAATATTAAGGTAGGTACTGTTTTGATATTAGATGTGCCGGGTATCTGATGCAGACAGAAATCCGGCACGATGGGAATCTCGCACCGGCAAGATCGAGATCGGAGCTAATTATCCACTCGGTGTCGGCGGGAGGATGCAGTAGGGTGGAAACGTTTGCTTCATTACCTACATGTATCGCTCCCGTGGCTTTACTGGAGCAACTGAATCGATTAACTTCCTTTTTTTTTGTTGTTATTGCTTGCAGTCATCCACACGGCGAAGATTGCAACACCCGTCCCGTGGGACGGCCACACCGAGGAAGCAACATTGTAAACAACGTCCCAAACTCCTCCATCACCGACGCAGAACCGCACAAGAACAGACAAAACACGAGTTAACCATCAAGTCGGTTTTTCTTCGAGTCGAGCGGTGGACATTTCCAAGATGCGGCGGTGGACATCAATATGTTCTCACCTTCCGGCCCGTTTCGGAACGTCTGCTG
>JXWZ01004295.1:0-11125 GCA_000956215.1 Anopheles farauti No. 4
ATTTTTTAAATTAAATAAAATTAACTTAATTTTATAAAACATTATATGATGTAGAAACTGATAGTTGGTTGGTTTCCCCGGGAACTGGTTGGTTTCAAATACTCATTGATTTATTTTAATCGAAAAAATAATGTACTCTTGTTTTCGGTTTAAATCCACTATGTATCTTCGCCAAAATTTTCTCCGTCATGCATGGAGGCGCCTGGTACAACAAAGAAATATGTTAAGAAGATCTTACACAGAACGATTCATTTTTTGTATAAATTTTAAAAGAAGTTTCCTACTACTAGGTTTTATTTGTTGCTGTAAACTAAGTGCTATTCCATTATCGCTAAATCGAATGGATTTGAAATGGAATTCACAATTCCAAATCGGAATAACAAAAATCGTTTCCAATTTTTACATTAATGCATGCAGCATGTGATCATTTCATTATTTTTCGGCGAATTATGTATTCAAACCGGAGAAGTCATTTACGTTTCTTATACTGCATTTCTTTCCCGAAAAATTCTAACAACTTTTCTTCCATCCGGTTCTGGCGAGCATTCCCGCTCCGTCGGACTTTCTCTCACTTCATACAATGGCGGCTAGATGATCCGATGACGTTTCGATGATTATGATGATGACAGTTTCGACAGTCGGTCTTCTAGCGCACAACAAAAATAAAAAAACAAGAATATAGTACCAGCTGGCACAATTTTGTAATCATTTCAATAGTTTATTTACTTAAAATAGTTTTACTATTGAGCAGATTCGATGCTCCGAAACAGTTTGTTCTCGTGAAGGTATTACAAAACGTGTCTTTTTGAATCAACACTTTTCACCGCGAAACAATACCTTTTGGCTAAATCAAAACATTCTCTGGAACTGGAGAATGAGCGACACGGCAAAGGTAACGAAGATATTTTTAGTAGTTTTAATGCCAATGCTTATCATCTTACCAATTTCGTTCGGTTTTATAGAATGAGGCAGAGCTTCCACTGAATGCTCAGAAGAAAATTTTCAAGGAAAACGGCGTACAACGTAGCATTGACGCGTTGGTAAGACAATCAGCAATCATTTTGTTGCACAGTTTGATGATCAACGGTCCTTCTGTTATTTGTAGCATGCTTCGTTCAAAGATTCGCGCTACTTTACGAAGTATGCGGCGTTTTTGGTGAACGGCGAAGAAATCGTGAATGAAGCAACTCTTGATCAGTGGCTCATCGAGACGGAGTGGTTCATAAAGGATATGAAACAATTGCTATCTCTGGAGTATCACGAGTGAGTTCCGATTGCTTGAAAATGAATTATGCAATCGGTATTGATTTTAAGATCTTTGTCAATGTTTTAGATTCTGGTCAACGATCGTGTATAATGGGTCCGCTCTCGAGAGTATCGTGTCGTTCATGCAAAATGCTGTTCCATTCTATTTGCTTCCTGTGCTACAGACACTAGAAAACGTGCGAGTAGCGCCCCTTTACACAACAGCCCATACACTTGTGTTTAAAGTTATCTGCCGGCTTACGGATACAAAGGAAAGCGAATCCTGTTGGATGGAGGAAGATTTTTACGGTAAACTCATATACAAGAATTTCATCATCACAGTACCGTTCCTGTTTGATATGATCACAGTGTATGGTCGTGATAATGAGGAGCGAATTTCGAAAATATTGGAATCAATTCTGAAATTCCAGCCAAAATACAATCAGGATCTAAAGCACGGTTTAAGCTATCTGCTAAATGTGAGTGTCGGAAAGACGTGTTAATTTGCTCAAATCGATTGGCTAACAAGCATTCTTCCCCTTGCACCCTATTGCAGGCGTTTAACATTATACAATGCCGATGCGAGACGGATCTAATAGACGCAAACGTATCAGAGAGCACGCTCTACGATCTGACGTTATACGCGGAAGACTGCTGCAGCATACTGGTACAGTTGGTAGCAATATCACCCACTCTGCGTCAAATATGCTCCGAGCTGAATGTAGAGTTTGCCATCAGCAACCTCTACGATAACGTGCTGATCGTGTTGTACAGAAACATTCTGGATGTGAACAAAGACTCGCGCTATTTAAATCACCTGAACGATATGCGGGTGGAGCTGCTGGAAACGTTCCGCTCGATACTGAGCGTTCAGTTGAGCAAAATATTGGAAAATTCCGGTGATGGTCTGTTGGCGGCGGATAAGTTTATCAGCATCCTGACGGAATGTCTCGCCAACAGCACGTTCGTGGGAGATTACAAAAATCTATACGACATCGAGGACGACTTGGCCATCGTGCAGCTAGGCTACAAGTCGGTGGATCAAGTGAAGTATGACTTCATACAGAAAGCGTACGCGAAAGAGACCGTGCATAAAAAGCGAAGCAAACCCGCGGCCCCCGAACGCATGGCAGAAGTTGAACCGGAATCGTTCAACGAACATAAAAGACCATCCGTACAGGATGAGACGCAAAGTGTGGAGCTGGAGCAGAGGATTGAACAGAACGTACAACACATTATGGAGCTACTGCCCGATATGGACGTTCGGCTGGTTCGTAAAGCCGTTTGCTCGTACGATAATGTTGAGGAAGCAGTAAGTTTTCTGCTCGAATCGGGTGAAACCTCTGCGTTAGCGAAAGAGGAACCGACTATTCCGTCTGATCCGTTGGATGAGTTTTATCTGCGCACTGGCATCGATCGGCTAAACATCTACGATGGGGACGAGTTTGACGTGATGGTAAACGATAAGGTGAAAGGAATAATTAAGAAAGGAAAAGGCATGCCCGGCCAGGCGAGAACGTTGAACGAACTGTTAGATGACAAGAGCCACCTTAACCATACGCGTCAGTTCTACCGTCAATATGATGTGATCGCTGAAAACGATGTGAACGACGACGAGTACGACGATTCGTTCGAAGCCATGGCCGAAAGTGAATCGCGCCATGTGAGGGCAACGAAAGGCGGCCGCAATATCACGCTACTCGTCGACGATGAACTGGATAACGAAAGCGACAGCGACGAAGAACCCGAACCGGATCAGGAAGTGAACCGCACGGCCCCTCTTGCGTTTTGTGAGAATCCGGAACTGGCACGGAAGCGTTATGAAGAGAAGCTGCATAGCAAGTACTTGCGCCGGCACGGCAGTGACGCAACCGGACCAAAGACGGCTGATGTACGGGGCAAACCAAAGGGACAGGGTCAGGACAGCAAGGTGTTGCTAAATCGACGGCATAAAAACGAAAACAAGGCACTAAGCGGGAACCACAATCGGAAGCAGGGTGCTAATTTTAAGCGTAGCCGCGGTATGATGCCTTCGTAATGGAAAATACCTTAACATTTAACGCAACCATTGTGCAAAAATATATTACATGTTGTGCGATGTTGCACATCGTATTCGGTATTTAATACAAATAACAAGAATCCACAACGTTTTTGTCCTTTTTGGCATCCGATTTTTAGTGCTCGCCATACTTTCAATACGGTGTTTTATGTGCCAAGCAGAGGTCTTGTAAAAAGTTTTCAAATATTTGCTTCATTTCCCTGTACAAACTTACTCGCTTTAAATTGGAAAACTATGCTAAAATAGTGGCTTTTCTTTAATTATAAGTTTGTTGTGGTGCTTACAATTCGTTTTGAACCTATATTCAATGGTTTTCAATCTACCTCGGTAATATTGTTGTGAACAAATCTAATATTATAATATGGTATGAGAGTGTAATTTAATATAAACAAGCGAAAACGGAAAAAAAATTAATATCTCTCACATAATGGTTCCAAACATCTACAGAAAGATTTTTTCAAAATTTAATCAAAACTGTCATTATACTCATAATATGGCAACATTGACAGGAACACGATTGAACCTTCCCTATTGGCATATCGCAAGAAATTGAGTTGAATTGTCAAACGAAAATGTAAACAAATTAAGCAGTGGAAAAAATAAAAATATAAATTTCCAACAGCAAAACTTTGCCAAAAATGGGCTCGGAAATAGAATTCCTAAAATCGCAACTAGCTACTGCTAGGAATGAAATAAAAAACCTAAGGTAGCCTAAACCGTCGTCGTCTGAAAATATCTTTTCTATCTGCCCTGCATTTCTATTACAGGCAACAACTTTCGAATTTGCAACACACGCACACAAAAGAGCATCAGAATATTTTAAAGTTTCTGAACGATTTCCGATGCCAAGGATGCCAGGAAAGACAACAAAATGGGCACAATAGCAAAGCGGTTCGTATAATTTTTCCTTCGCACTTTCAAATCCATTTACTCAACAGATTCTCGGTTACAGAAAAGCAACGAAGATCAGAAGGGTAATGACGGTGATGTGTGCAGTTTCACACCGATAGGCGTTATCAGAACGGTGTTCAACGAAAAGCGAGCTGTGCCACGCCAGGCGTGTCTGGGGTCGGGATTACTTAGCTCAATAGACATATCGTCGAAAACGTTCAACAACCCGGGCCATTCGTTAGAGGGGCTGGAAAACTTTTCGCATCTCTGGATCATTTACCACTTTCACCGCAATCCGAACCATGCGAAAGCGAAAGTCGCACCACCGCGGCTAGGTGGCGAACGGGTCGGAGTGTTTAGTACGAGATCGCCCCATCGTCCATGTCCGATCGGATTGTCGTTGGTGCAACTAGAGCGAGTTGAGGGCTCGAAACTTTATTTTCTTGGGACGGATATGGTAACGTTGATGTTATAAAAGTCATTCCTGTGTAATGGAAATAATCAAGTATTTCTTGTAACTAGGTCGATGGTACGCCCGTGTTAGACATTAAACCGTACATTCCGCAGTACGACGTTCCGGTAATTATAAAAGAGGCCGAATTTTTAAATTCACGAGAAGCACCCGACGGCGAGGAAACCTGTCTGCTGGACAAAAGTTCTACTTCCGCGATTCAACCGCCGGCATATGTGTCCGTGCCCAAGTGGGTACTGAATAGTTCGAACTTAAATGTCGTGTTCAACACTAACGCTGAATCTCAACTACTAGCACTAGGAATAGATAAGGTGATGAGTGTTAAACCATCAGGCTGTTATCTCATCATGAAGTTAATAGAATTATTTTGTTTTATGAATTTCAGAACGCCATCGTAGAGGTACTCAAGGCCGATCCTCGTTCAGTTTATTTACGTACAAAGTACGGTTCACAATTCTACACCTTCCGGCTCGGAGAGCATACCGTGACGTGTAAGTTCGACGATCAAAACACCACCGTTACCGTGCTCCAGGTACGGGATGTTGTTAATTTTCAGGAAATCACTGCTGAAAGCACATCTTCTAAAGAATAAAGAGTAGCCCGAATAAATTATATTTCGAAAGATATTTACACCCGTTACGGAGGAATAGTGTTCAAATCTTTATATTAACCGAAAATGCGACCGTGTTACCCAAGTCGAAAATGAAAAAATGTCAATGCCGGTTGCACTGATCCAAGGCATCTCACAGTTGTAACAAATGTGTGCCAGTCCAATTTAGTTCGTTTTGGTTTTTAGACATTTTTTGACTGATACCAACAGATATTGTGTAATTTTCAATTAACTTCACTTCAATTCAACACGATGTGTTACTGTGAGGCTATCTATCACAAACACACCTTGTCTACCACCATCAAAGGAACCATTGCTGATCAAAAGCAGACCATAATGCTGAGAATGACAACAATATGTCACTGATTAGTACAGTGTTCCTATTCAGAGCTAATTCTTTCATCCAGGTACAACCAAGTGTCCAGCAACAGGAAGACCACTGAAAATTTAAAAAAAAATGTATAAGTTGCTTCTAATGCTGAAAACCACAAATTAGATACCTTTCAACGTTTGGTCGTCCCGTTTGAACTCCTAGAGTTTTAATCGGTCGCAGTACGCTAATCCTCTAATTTGTGCACTACTGCTTGATGTCAAACGCTGTTCAATGGAAGATAGCATCGATATCGGGCACACCCTTCGGGTGTTTAAACTTTGCCGACTTAAGTGGTCGCATGCGCAGTGGATCGGTGGTGCGCGTCGGCTGGTTTAACGACTCCTGGTAATCTTCCTCCTCCAACCGCTCGGATATATTTAGCGTCAGCCGCTTGACGCTATCCTTCTCTTCCTGCTGTTTACGCTCCTGATCAAGGATGTACTTAGCGAGCGGGCTGTCTTCGGGTGCTTCAAACGTTTTGTACGTCTGCTGCTTGCCTTTTCCGCGTATCATCAACGCGAAAGGTACGGTGTCGGATTTCACATTCGTTGGTTCCTGCGATTAAATGAAACGTACATTACGTTAATGTATTTCATAATAAATGGATCGATTAATTCTTCTGCTATTAAGCACGTTGACAGTAAGCCCACGTGTAAAGCAAATATGATAAGCCCAAGTATTAAGTTGGACATAGATTTAATTAATGTTGCCTTTCTGGTGAGTACAGGGGTACAAATAGCTTACCCATGGTGGGGAATTATCCAACCGGTTTGTATCCCAAAAATGGCTTGTTATGCAAAACAAATATCTCATCCGATCAATACACTGGTAGAAGTCTCTCCGGAGGTAGAAGTAATGCAACACCTACCTGTAGTTGTTCGTATGTTTTCTTCGCCACGTTGCGGAACGAGATAGGGATGGGCATGTTCTTGGGGTTCACCTTCACCGGATCTTTTGCACGCTGCTGGCAGTACTCCGAAGCCATACGCTCGAACTCGCGTTCGAACTCCAAATCTTCCGGTTGCTGCTGCGTTGGTGGTTCCGCCGCCATCTCCATCTCACCATCTCGCTCCTCGTCGTAGAACTCCTCCTGATCCTCGTCCTCATTATCGTCGTCCTCCTCATCTTCTTCGTATCCTTCCAGCAGCTCGTTGCCCGGTGGGGAAGGTGTATCGTCGTCCTCATCTTCCCCTCTTTCTCGCTTTCCATCATGTGCTCGTTTCGTAGCGTATCCTTCCGAAACATCGTCACCAGCGTCGGACGTACAATCATCCGATTGGAGCGAATCTTCGTGATCCGATGACTCCGGTGCGTCGCTTACAATTGCCCGCACCTGTTCCTGCTGCTGTTGAACAACCTGCTCGAGTTCTTCGTCGGGGAAAATTTTCTGGCGCAGTTGCTGAACGGCTTCTTTTGCCTGCTCAAAGCTAGCGTAAAGTTTTAACTTTGGTCGTAAACACTTCAAACACTCACGGTACATGTGATCCATCAGGATAGGGAAGAGATCTTTCACGTTAATGCCCGCGGGCCCGGTGGGAGCAGTAGGCTGTACATTTGCCGTAACTGTAGCACCATTACCATCAGCAGTTCCACTGCCAGCAAAGTAGGGATGTGATTTTTTATGCCAATAGTACTGCTGGAAAAACACCAGAAAATAATCGAGCCGCCTGCGATTTTCACCACTGGTAAAGTATTGACCACACGTGTCGAGCAGCACACAGGCCAGTTTCAATCGAAACAATGATTCCGGTGGATCGACGGCCGACGGTGGACCATCGTGCGTGAGCGTTACTCCGAACGAAATTATGGAGTAAAGCGTGTTCAGGATGTTGTCTGAATCTACCAGCTGGTAGTTGTACAGCTCACCAAGATACTTCACCATAGCAACGCGTCGCTGAGCAAGCTTGTTGTCATGTATTTCCAGCCCTGCTCGAATATCTTCGAACACCGTATCGACCACACGTACAACTGCGCGTTCCTGGTACGAGTTCAAGCCCGCCACTAGATCCGCTAGACTCCGAATCAAGTGGTACCGGATGTTGTATGCTCTAGAAAGGCATCGCACCGCATAGTTAAACGTTCCCGGGTCTTCCCAGTCCAGCCGGCGCAACAGCTTTATCATCTTGTCTACGTTCGCCTTATCCAGCTCCTTGAAGATGAGCTGCCGAATGTAAGTGTGTATCAGCGGACGCTCCTTCCTAGCCACCTTCAGACCTTCCGGTCGCTTCACCAGATAGTAGCAGTTTTCGATCTGCTGCGCATGCCGATCCTGCATCGTCGTGTTAATCTTCAACCGCATCATTTGCTCGAGGAACGCGTTCGTGCGCATCCGGCTGTCAGCGCAATTGTATAAATACACACCACAGACCTCCAGAAACGCGCACGTCATCTCCACGTGATGGTGCTGGAAGCTGTGCAGCAGACAGCGCAAACAGTACAGTGCCTCCAACTTTTTATAGATGCCAAACTTGACCAGCTCCCCGATGTACCGCACCACCTTTATCTTTGTCTCGATGTTAATCTGATCCTTCTTCTTCAGGTGATACTTGAAATCGATTTTCAACATCTGGCATAGCTCGTGTGCCACATCCGGCGACACCAAGTCGATGATAGCGACGAATCTCGCGTACATCGGCAATAAATCGAGCCGCGTCCGCTGAACACCGAACAACACCTTCACCAACCGCTTGCGCTTGCTTTTCGTGTTCAGGTTCAGCAGGAAATCGATCGCGGCATTGTCGATCAGCTCGCGGTTCACACAATTCTGCAGATTTTGCACAAACTGATCGAAATAACGACGGTAGCTTTGATTATTCGGTGTCCCGCCGGCATTACCAACACTAACACCCCCTATCCCACCACCGGAAGCAGACTCTTCCTTCGTCTCATCTTGCTCCCGGCTGGCAGCCGCTGTTTCTTCCTCCCCTGCTGCCTCTAGTTGGGTTGCTGTTGACTCCAGATCACTCAGCTCCGCGTCCAGCTCGTGCATTTCCATGTCAAGCGATTCCTCCGTGATCGGTGGACCTGCCATCATGTCCGATACAAGCTCGCTTAAGCCCTCATTATCTTCCTCGTCCTCTTGCTGTTGCTGTTGCTGCGATTGCTGACCGCTACCATCCTTTCCACCACCGGTCTGCTTCTTATCGCAGTAGTTCGGTAGAAATTGACGCAAATCGGGTAGATCAACGTAGAACGACTTTGTCTCTTCGTCCCGCCACGGATCGAGATTTCCAAACTGCATACCATCCTCCCCTGTTCGCCCGTCTAGCACCGAACCTTCCAGCATTCCGTCCGCTCCCGGTTCGACCAGCTCCTCCAGCTCCGGCATTGCCTCACCGAGCAGATCAGCCAATGTGCTGGCGGACGCGTGCAGCTTTTCGTACGATGTCTGTAGCTGAGCCAGCTGTTCCCGCTTTTCCGCAGTCACTTCGCCTTTTGATTGTAGCATTTTGCGACGAGATTTTTCCGCCTGCTGTAGCTGCCGATGCTCCGTACGCAGGTGTTCGGCAAGCGAGCAGTAGTAGTCGCGCAGCAGGTTCCGCAAATTGCCCTGACGATCGGGTGGAAGCAATGGCGATACCGGGATCGTAACACCATGCTTTCGGGCAAGCTCGGTCATGCGTACCGACACCAGTCCCGCATACTCATCGCCGCAGTGTTTGCAGAAGGATAAAACGATCGAAAGATTCACGTGTTCCTCCTTGTCCTGTGCAATCAGCCCTGTCAAGCAAGCACCCAGCAGCGGTAGCCCCATCCGATTGGTGAAGATGCCTACACTAATCAGTTCGGCGTAGAAACGCAAATCGACGCGCATTTTGCTCGCGTTGGCCACTTTCTCGCCCGGTTTGATCGACAGCAGCTTTTGCCAATTCTCGAACATTGTCGGTGAAAATTCCGCGTAGTTGCGGTGCAGATAGTTGCACAACGTTAATACCGCACTGATGTCACTCATCTTAAGTTTCGCCTCCACCAGAGCCGCACTTACTTCGGAAATGTACTTCGTCAGGTTCAGTCCGGACACGTCCTGCATCAGCGAGGGCAATTGCTGGGCAGTGAACTGCTTTAGCCTCTTCACGAAAGCAGTGTTTTTCTTCAAACTCGAATCGAACCGAAAGAAATCCTCTTCGGCCGGTCGCTCCGGCGCTTGGTTCTGTTGACGCTCCTGTGCTTTCTGTTGGTAGCGTTCCGACAGGTTGGCCGAAAACGCTTCCACCTCGATCCGTTCGGCGTTTTCGTCAATGACCGGTTCCTTCTCATTTTCCGATTTGTTTTGCACCGCACTCTGGCCATCCTCTTCTCCGGCGGCGTGGTCGTTCACGTTGCGTTCGTGCATAGCTATGATGGTGAACAAAAACAGGAAGATGTTTCAGATTTTATCTCACCAATCAAACGCATCTGCTTTATGCGGAGGACGTTGAGTGCGCAATTATAATAGATTAACTAAATTTTATCCTCTTTTCGGTGCCCAGCCAAATTTAGGCAGACGAACAAATGTAAATAACCAACAATTTTAATCTAACCCAATCATCAAAATTGACAAATTAGATCGCATTCGTAAGGGTGTCAGATAGTGGTTCGATGAAAGTCTATTTGACTGACCTACCTTGCTTTCTTACACTAATTCGATATTTTACCGTCCAAGTTGATACATTTTTAATTCGATGTTGAACCAGTGTAAATGTGTGGGGGATTCAAATCTCAATTACTATACAAAAACAGTTCTGACATTCGGTCTTGTGATAGATTTTTGGTGATCAAAACTGATAATTTGTCGTCAAGAATAAATACTATAAGTATTAAGAAAACGATCGCATAAAAAAAATATGAATTAGTATTACCTTTTTTGGCTGCAATCAGTTATAAAAAAGTAAATTTATAAAAATAGGTAAACATGTATATTTCAGTAATTAGCATGTAAGAAATGTAACGACCTAACATGAAATGAACATTTACTCTCGAGTAATCTATTGATTTGTTCAAGAATCCTTCTACCATTCTTCAGGAGATAAACATAATGTTAAATATTATGAAAAAAAAAATCAATCCGACCAAATCACACATCTCTGCACATCGGTATCATGGTTATGATCCAGTATCTAAATAAAATTGTTCATCTTCAATTAGAATCGATTTTCAAAACACTTCGCGTGATTTCGACTCAATCGTTTATGTCTTAAAAACCGTATCGTTTCCAACGCTATGCTAAATCGATACACTTGCTCGAACAAAACGTTACACGAACGACGTTCTTTCCATCGTATTCTGAATTTGTCCAATTTCTAACGAATAACTTATTGTTCTTACGCAAAAATCTCTCCAGTCGCATCGGGTTTTCTCTTGCTGCTTCTCTTTCGCACAAATTTACCATCCCATTCTTGCCAGCGGTTCCCCTGAAAGAATGTTTGGAAATCTCTTTTGTTGCATCTCGCTCTCTCGTGTCCCTCTCTCAAATCTCCCACTCATGGTAATCGGTGT